>PVIJ01009424.1:0-66966 GCA_004024925.1 Scalopus aquaticus
CCTCCTAATCACATTCATGTCCTACTTCACTGAAGCATTTATTAGCTATTGCTAAATACCTCCCCCATATACTATTCCCCATTTCTTATATTGTTTTAATAGGAAAGTTTCTCCATTTTTTTCACCCATCCAAACCCTAACCCTACACTTCAAGTCATCAGTTTACCAATAAAAAGTTATATAGCAAATAGGCATTCATCTGTGTTAACTTGAGCAAATTACCTTCCTGAGTCTCTGATTCCTCCTTGATAAAGAATAGATTAATCATGGTATTAATCACAGGATCGTGGCTGGTACAAATGAAAGAGAATATATTCAGCCCAGGGCTTGGTCCATGATAACAATAAACTTAACCAAAAGTACTTGTCTTCACTAGCTCACAAGATATCTAGGAAAATAATTATTGGTGCAAGACAGTATGCAGTAACGATCAATGACTGGTAGATACCAAGCGGAATCCAAGAGGAGAGGAGGAAGAAATGGACTAAGGTGATCAAGGAGGTCTTACTGATGAAGAATGGTAGTGGCTTGCTGTAAAGAATATAGGGAGTATTTAAAGTGTAGAGTAGAATAGGGAAATGAGTGAGATGAATTAACAATGTGCTAGGAAAAACAGGTAGACCAGTTGCTTTCAAATTAACGATGCCTACCCTTCTTTTGCTGTAACTCTTTTATCCTACTTTCCTGAGAATATACAACTTTATTACTGTGACCTCATCTCCTCTATGTACTGTATTTCTAAGATCTACCTGTTTAGAAAGTGTGGGTTTTCCTTTGAACTCCTACTATTCTAGCTGTGCAACCTCAGTTAAGTAACTCAAGTTCTCCATAAAATGGGGCATAATTTTACCACCTTTCATAAGGTAGTAAAATCATTCATGCAGGGTGTTAACATGATGTTAACAGTACGATGAATGTCAGCTATTTTTATATTGTCATTATCACAAAGATAATCCAAACGGATCTGAGTATCTAGAGAGTTAATAAAAATAATTCAGTTACTATCAATATATCCTAAATGAACCCAGTAACTTCTTCCCACAAACTCACTTCTCATATGTAGCTTAAATGAATTAATAGCATCACAACCCATCTAGTCACCATAGCTAAGATTGCTCTCTGACATAAGTGGGCATCTCTTTGATGGACAATGTTAAAATGCTGAAAGAAGAAATGCCGAGTAATCATCTTTAAAACACAAATGCCTTTTTTAATCCAGTAATTCCACTTCAGAGAATTTATCATTAGGAAATAATTAAAGATGCATACAAATGCTTAACTATAATAATGTTCACATTAGCATAATGACTGATAGTAAAAGTTGAGTATAACTTAAATATACCTCAATGGTGAAATAAAAGGTATGTATAACATACAAATGAATGTAAGACACATTGTATGTATATATGCACACATATATGTTCATATAAGAGCGTCTATAGAAAACATGAATCTGTGTATCTCTAGGTAATGGGCAATGCATTTTTTTCTTTTTCTATAATGACTACGTACCGATTTTTAATTTAAAAAAATAGCAAACCGCGTCAACTAAATATCTAATTTTTTTGTTTATTTCCTCCAAAAACAAGCAATCGTGAATTCCTGTCAGCTATACCCCCTCCCATCATCTGTTGAATTCCTTCCTTCTTTCCCATTCATATGGCTGTTTCAGGCCCTCAGCATTTCTTCCATGAACTAATGCTGATGACTTTCTTTATTACAGTCCACCCCCATCTCTCATGAATCACCTTTACCATAAACATATGTCCACACAAATAGCCCTTTGAATGGCATACTCTTTACTCTCCTACTCCGAAGGTCCAAGATGCCCTAAGGCTCACACTTCAATGTGTGAGTGTAATAACATAGCAGAAGAGTCCCTGAAACACACTGCAGGACAAAGAAGGATGTAAAAATGACACAATTCAATCTAGACCACTTAGTTAGCGGCAGGAAGCTGTACACATCTCTGAGTCCTGAGGGCACCCAATACTACAGCAAAGTCCTCCAACTTAGACTCATAGTGACATTGCTGCATTTCACAGGACTAGGTTATAACTGAACTCAGCTGATTAGGTATAAAGAAGTAGGGAAGCACCATGAAAGGCTTCTGTCAAAGGCAAGCATATTTGACTGTTTAAAGAAACTTAATGGGAAAATGCACTTTTTCTAAATCCTTCAACCCAAGTATGTGCTCTTATACTATAATGTTATGTTGCTTCCTAAAGTCACTATTAAAACTTCACAATGTTTATTCTTCTATTGAAAACTGTGATGACTCGTAAGAAAAAGAAGTTGATATTTGAATATGGCACATGCAAAGAAACTCCAATCTATAAATAAAAATTTGCAAAATAATGAATTTTTAGATAACAGTTTACCTGATAGTGATTTGTTTGCTTACAAAAATAATCAACTGCCAGTTTATTTTTAACAATATTATTTCTCCACTGTATCTTTGATTTATGTAAAACTTCTCAATACTGCCGATAGCTGCTAAAATGAGCTACACGCCCTATTATGCATATTTAGGGCTGGGAATTAAAAATTTAAATCTTCCCTCTATGACATTCTAGGAAGAGATAACCAAAAAAAAATTTCAAACCAGGGGAAGGCAATTTGGGATGATAAAAGTGATGGGAATCATATCCTAAGAGGAACAATCAAGTTGCAGGGTCATTATGAGCTCGCAAGTTGCTTATGATTTTGCTGATAAAGTAAAATCCCATTTTGTGGCCAAAACTCACATAATTTTATCCATTATACAAACCTTCTAATCAGAAGTTGGCTTAATTGAGCAACTTGAATCTTGTGATTCACAAGTATGCATTAAAAAAAGAAAGAATAAATATTTCTAGAAACATCACGTGGGTCTCAGTGACAATGGCTGGGTTATCACTTTGCCAATAAAAGGAGGTAACAGAAGCTGGGCTCGCTGTGCCTCCTGTTACTCCTCACAACCACCTCCCAGCTGTACCTGGGGGAACCAAGGGTCCCAGGAATTGGGAGACAGCAGTAGAGTGTGAATCTCCCCTCTTCCGAGCACAGAGCCCCACACCTTCCACCTAGGTATCCTTTGGAATACACTAGCGTCTGTGAGGGTGAAGTTATGAGCAGGTGAAATGTACTTCTAAATGTGACTCTGTGCTACTTAGTACATGTGCTAAGGGAGGAGGAAGGGACATATATGATGGGGGATCATTTCTTCCAACACTCAGTATCCAGCGAAGGAAGGGCGGCGTAAATTTCAGGTGTAAGTGCTCCTGAAGATGTGGGTCAACTGGCAGTGTATGTCCAGGCGAAGGGCAGAGGCACTCTCTCGGTGTCCTGTAGCACGCAAGGGGTAGGATGGATGGTAGGATGTTGTTGGTGCTGTGAATATCGTTGCAGTGATCACAAACCCTGTTAAGGTGGTCTGGAATAAAGGGCACTTGAAATACAAGTGCACTGAAAAGTAACAAATGGTTTCCTGGCAAATTCAAGAATTCTCAGTTAATATATTAGAATCCGTATCTATTTTTGCCTACATGCAATTTATCTAATCGCCAATCTCATTTCATTAGTGCCATGGACCCTTTGGGCATCAGGCATATCCCATGGATGCTGCCTTCTCAGAAGAAGGCTTTATGCACCTTCAGTAAAATATATACGCTTACAAAGAAAATCACTCCATAAATACAGACATCAAAAATCTGTGGGGCCTCCCTGGTGGTGCAGCTGTTAAGCACAGCGCTGTGGTGCTGTCAGCAGCAGCGACGCGAGTTCAATGCCGGGCCAGGGAGATTCCCGCATGGTGCTGCAGACCTCTCCTGCCTCGCCCGCGCTCCCCTCAGCAGTGTATTTCCATCAATCTGCCTTTTCTGCTCCCCACTCTGTCTCTGGTGAACCCTCGCGCCGCCCCACGCCTTTGGCCTGTACCCCATCATGTATGCATAAATAAATCTTTAAAAAAAATCTGTGATATAGTAATATATGTATATAGTAATATATGTGTTTCTTTATTAACATATTAAATAACAAGGTCGGAGGACAGATCTAGGGGCTAGTATAATTTTATGATGGGGGAATACTATTTTGAGATGTCTATAATAACAATATGATATGAAAACATTTCTGATTTTTGTTGATCGCAAATCCATAGCTATTGCCAATACTGCTATGATTTATCGCCTAACATACTGAATAGGCTGCCCCTCCATATGCAGACCTGCATGTGTGTGTGTCCATGAGTACATATAGACCAAACTTTTCAAATGTTTTTCCAGAACTACCATACAGATTCATGAAACAATTTTTTTTTTTTGGTTTTATTTCTTTTTTTTGGTCACGGAAGGGCCATGCCTCATAGAGGCAGGTTGGAGTAAAGGAGAGAGTCACCACTACTATGGTTTCTACGATGCTTCCCTCGTGTTCTGAGAGGTCCTAGGTGTCCATCAGGGCTATTTCATCAGATCCCATTCGTGCTATGCAGAGTGGAAGCTGATGAGAAGCCCTTGGCCCCATCAAATTCTCAAGTCCATCAAAATGGGGAAAGACTTTTATCTGACTGGTACGAGATTTCATTCATAAGACAATTACACAGCTTCATTTTTTTGTCTTTGATTGTCAACTATACATCTGTTTTATACTCGTCCTGTTACAAACTCAGAAAATGGGTTCTCAGCCTTTGAATAAAAGCATCCATGGTCTAACTTAGCTAATGTCATACCATAAAGGTAAACAAGATGAGCAGGGTGTCCTTTAGAAATGTCTATCTGCCAGGAGAGCAATACTAAGTTTTTCCAAAGACATCTAGTTTTCCCCAACAGGGGATAGATAAGGTGACCAAGCAGACGCAGGGTGGAAGCAGGGATGGGCTCGGCCTTGTGGCAGGGGTGTGCTGGGGCGGGGCGGGAAGAGGAGCACTATGCAAAGGCTAGGACACCAGCAGTAATCATGGATGATACTAGTTCTCATCACAGCTTTTTCAAAGAGCAAACTGTTATAAAGCATTTGCCTTCAAGATCTGAGGATGAAGCAGAAGGATACTAGTCTAATAAAGTATTTAAAAAGAAAAGAAAATGAGGAGGAAAAATGGTGACAGGGCAGAGGAGACAGGTAGAAAATAAGTTGAGCAGAAACCATCTCATCACTTTATATTATGTGCAGCTCAATGCTAAATTTATCCAGAAATATAAACACAACTTCCTGTCTAGAAATTAAGCTTGATGGATAAGGCTTTAGTCCTTATGGTTATCCAGGGTCCAAGTTATTTAGTCTCTTTAATCAAAATACTAAAATAAAATCATTACCCATTAGGCTATTACCCTTCCCCCAATCTCCAAACATACAAGCAAAAATTAATTGCAAGCCAGGAAGAAAGAGGCAATTTAGACAGTAACAGCTTGGCATGGACTGAGCTGAATTTTCTAATAGCATTTGTCTGTTTGTGAATGTATATTTTATTTACAGCCTTCACTTCTTTGACCTTATTGAAAGTAATTTATTTTTACCTAATCTGCATTTCATTTAAACCACCAAATACTCCATTAATGAACCAGCCTAGCAACACCCATGACAAGGAGTGCTCATGTTGGTACCATAAGTAAAATGGGTAAATATTTAAGGGAGACATTGGGGATGGGTTCAGCAGTTATTTAAGGCCACCGGTACAATTTATGAACTTGCAAACAGAGCTTCGAGATATTCCCTCCGGGGAACTGTCATTCCCTATCTCCTTTATCTTGATTACTCCCAAGCCCACTAGCCTTTTCCAAACCCATGATTTCTCACAGAATGGACATTTTTTTTCCTCTTTCCTGGGCTCTCCTTCCAAGAAGAATTCATATTAATCCAAACAAATGAGATGGTACAGTTATCAGTGTACCATCCTTCAGACATCAGTGAAAAGACCAAAAAAGACATGTTAAAGAGGAAACCTGGGATTATGTTGGCAACCACCACCCCCACCTGCATTTTAAGCCAAGCCCCTTCCTCACCTCATCTCCATATGTACTGACTTTGTAGGATGCTGAAGAGAGGAACAGCATCCAGTGATCTGCTAACAAGACTCCGATGCGATTATTTCAATCTTGAGTTCCTCTCACACAGAACCACTTGGAGCTCACATACTGGATTCCAAGCGATCGATTCTGCACAATTTTTGGCTTCGGACCCCAAAACACCACCTTGTCTCCCCAAACTAAGTCCTTCCAGTATTCAACACTTTACTTTGTCTGTTTCCTTCCCAGACTGACACACCTGTCGGCTGTAACTTCAATCAAAACAGCAGCCTCTTTCACTCTGGTGCACCTATTTTAGCAACATGCACACAGAACTTGGAACTGCAAGGGATATAAGATGTAATCTCTTTTACCTTCTTTAAGGGGAAATGAAAGCCTCAGAGGGTTAAGCTGTTTGCCTGGGGCTACTCAGCACAGTAGCAGTGTAGCTGGGTCCATGACTCTGCAACCCTTGATGCCTTCTCTGAAAGATGAAGTTTACTTTCAACTTGTTAAGGTAAACCAACCGTGAGCTTGCAGATTAGCTACCATTACCCTATTCCTGTGTGACACAGATAAGCAGGAGCCATGTCTTCCCTCCCTTTCAGCTCAGAATTAAAAAACCACAGTGAGCTACAGTGTAAATGATCAATGACTATATAATAAAGAGGTGAAAAATTCAGACAGTAGGGTCAAAAAAAGTAGCAAAGAATATTAAAAGGAACCAATTCTCTTTCGTGTACATTTTCAGGAGGACCTGAGAGCACAGGACAGGAGTAACTGTAGAAGGGTTAAGAAAGCTGGACTCCACTGGGGCAGGATAAAGTGTATAAACTTTCTACCAAATCTTTAACTGACTAGTTAACAGATGCATGAAAACTGTCCTTTTATTACAAAGGAACCTAGCAGGGTTCATAAAGAAATTTGTAAGAGTTTCTTTGAACAATAGGGTTCTTGCAGTCTAATTCAATGAAAAGACAGTCTACCCTCTTAGTGCAAATAATGAATATTCTCAAACTCCATACAGATCAACGCATTCCTAGACATTTTTTGCCCTTTCCTTTTTCCTTCTATATCAACAGGTGTGCTAGGCACAAAGAAATCAGAATACACGGGCCTCCCTGGTGGCGCAGCGGTTGGACGCTGCGCTGTGGAGCTGTCGGCAGCGGCGACGCAAGTTCGACACCCAGCCAGGGAGAATCCCACATGGCGCGGCAGACCTCTCCTGCCTTGCCCGCTGCTCCCCTCAGCAGTGTACTTCTGATCTGCCTGTTCTGCTACCCGCTCTGTCTCGGGTGAACCCTCTCGCTGCCCCACGCCTCTGGCCTGTACCCCAGCTTGTATGTATAAATAAAAAATAAATCTTAAAAAAAAAAAAAAAAAGAAATCAGAATACACAAAAACTGAAGTTTGCAAACACAAAGCCAGGGGATGATTTTTCAGGTTGCAAATGAAAATTTTCACTTGCTATGGAACAGTCAAAATTCCTTTAACTGGCGAACTCTACCACTGATTAAAAAATGTGACTCAATTTGCATGTTGGCTTATCCCTAACATATCATATCTTGAAGTAGCTGAGCCAAAAACTTCTGGGTTATTAAAACATGGGCAACAGCAATGAAGTCATAAGCTGTAACTTTTTTTATCTCCACTTTTCTAATTTCTTGGCTCATCCCCATACAACTGTGCTATGTATATCAAACCTCTTCTTGGGAATCCTAAAATATAAGAGACTGTAGCAGAGGGTTGATCTCGCTGAGTAACAACGGGTACCTTCACCTCTGTTGTTAAGAAGGATCCTGAGGTGCTATCTCTACTTAACAGGAAATACTCTTGTAAGATTAGTGATGTGGAGTTGAATCAAATCTCTCACAGTAACTGCATCTTGTAAAATGATTAAAAAGGCAGGTTAAGAGCGTGCAAAGAAACTGACCTAGTGACTTGCAATTAACCATATGTACCCCTTCACAGCTGAAATGGAAGAAGAGCTCTAACAAAAAGCCAGTGGTTTTTTCCCCCTCTTAAGTGATAGAGAAAAGCATCAACAGGAAGAAGAGAGTATGAATAGGTTGAAATGTTACATCTCAGAGTTAGAAGATATGGAGCAAACACAAAAATACATTTACTAAAATAAGAGGGAAGAAAGTTTCAGGGAAGAAGTGGGAAGTAAAGATTTTTTTCTTTAAAATCATGTGCAAAGTTAACTTAAAAAGAGGTAATATGAACCAAGTAAGGAAACAGGGGTGACCCCTATTCTCTGGAAAATAGCACCTTTTCTCAGAGAACAGGCGTCACACCACAGAATCCTAGAAAGCTTCTGAGCAAAGTAGGAAAGTAGTAGTAGTAGTAAGGTAAAGACAAAAAGAAAAAGTTTGTTTTATGTGGCACTGATAGACCTGAACTAGGCTATCTCTGTGTGCTACACAGTCTCTGGAGGGGGTTGCTGTGACCTTCTCTAGACCATGATTTTAAAGCACCCCTGACCTGGTTTCTCTCCCCTCTCCTAAGTTTCATTTTCTAGCAGTTATTTGCCTTTTTATGGCTCCAATATTTTAATTTTTTATGGCTGGCCTCTTCCATGGGACTGCCCGCACCTGCACTGCCAATGTAGCCGCCGCCATTTCCATAAAAACTAGATTCACTGCTTTTCAATTCTACTTTTCAAAGTGATGTTTCAAATCAACAAATATCCCTATCAAGTACATTTTCTCATTGGGCCCATTTTTTATTTTGGGATCGTCTGAGAAAGGGCCATAAAGTCTAAACTCACAACTTTTTATTAAAAAATAAAAAATGGAAACATATGCCTAACCTTAGAAATTCTTTCAGAGTTTACATTCAAATAAAAGGTTTAACAATGGAAAAGACAAAAGGCAGAGCCTTAAGGGATGGCAGCCCCCACCCACCCAAAAATCAATACATAAATGAGGGAAAGTACAGAAAAAGAATGGAACATATCTTTCCCCCATCTTAGTTTTGGTGAAAGCAGAAAAATAGGATTTGAGGAAGGTTTTGGAAAAAGATCCTAGAAAAAAACTAGGTAACTTCTCCATTTTTCTTCACACTTAACTTCTTTGGATTGCATTTATTTTTATTTAAGCACATCTTCAATATACACACATGTATACCCCAACCCTTTAAAAAAAAGGGGGGGGGCTGAAATTTTAGTTACACCACATGTGGTTTTCATTTGTGAAAAATGAACAAGCTGTTTGTGGTTAAACTGTCTAATCGCCTGTTATCAATCTAGCGCTGCATTCAAGATTTACAGGATACATCAGCTTCTGTGCCACATTAGCTGCAAAGGGGGTGGGGGGGTGGGAGGAAAGAGGAGGAGGAGAGAGTTTATCCTGAGGAATAATATTTCCAATGCAGCCACACTCACACTACATCTGGTTGTGCTGGTAGCGGCAGTTAAATTGAAATATTTCACAGCGTGTGTCAGAAACATGCAGAATGGTAATTATGACAGATCTGATTAAGCCGGAGTGCCACAAGCTCCCTGGCCAGCGCCGGTTGTGCAGGTGTGACCTTGTGCGTGCCTGCGTGTGTAAATAAAATTAATTACAAGCGAGAGGGTGAAGGCTTCAGTGACATCACAAAGCGGAGAAACTCCCAAGGGGGAGACCTAATGGAATATTTTCCCTCAGTCTAATAATACAGTTCATATTGACTTGAGGTAATTAGTGGGATCATTAAAGCAGTTTTCCCGGCGTATTTGGCTGCCTGATCAGATTAGTGAAAATGTTCTTCAGAACAAGCCCTGTGTGGTCTGCCAGAGAGGAAGAAATAAAAAGCAACAAAGCATATTTTGGAATGATAAGCAGCGCTGGACTTTTACTTTAGCAAAAAATCTTGACTTCTCTCTCGAGCCTACAGCTCTGACTGTCCTGTCCATTTTAATTCTTCTGTTCGACTCGCGTATTCCTCCACGCTTTCGGAACTGTTTCGCTCGACTCCCCTTCTCTTGGTTAAATCAGACTGCTTTATCACTGGGAGCCATCCCAACTCCCCAACAAATCTCTTTTAAACAAGGCAATTTTAAAATTGGGGGAAAGTATCTTAAATGACTGCGGCACTGTTAACTGACAATATGGGGCGATTGGGAGAGGCAAAAAGGAGGGGAAAAAAAAACTGGGAAAGGATTGCCACTCAAAACACACCTGCTAAACAAAAGATCCCTCTCTTCTGTGACACATTACGGAAATTTAAATATTTATTCGCTTTTGGATCTGCAAATGGGTTTCCGTGCAGGCCAAAGTTGGGGCAAACGCTCCTCCACTTCAACAGTACACGGAGTCCTCGTCAAGAAAGGGCCATTTGTCTGAAAACACTCGATCGAGCATGCTCTACCTTGCACTGGAATATGCCAAGCACTGTCACAGATGGCAGGCTCTGACAGTTCCCATCCGTAGCGTTGATACTCGACAGTTCAGCACAAGATCAGTGACATTCTGTCTCATTAGAACCACGCTAATTATCACAGCTAGTTTCAGGGGAAACCATGTGTTGCAAT
Source organism: Scalopus aquaticus (assembly GCA_004024925.1). NCBI lineage: Eukaryota > Metazoa > Chordata > Mammalia > Eulipotyphla > Talpidae > Scalopus > Scalopus aquaticus. The sequence continues at coordinate 10,498 of PVIJ01009424.1, forward strand.
GGTCAATTTGAAGGAGTCTGTGCATCAACAAACTGGTAATAAGGATCAGACACCTTATTATATGACAGCATGCTGCCTATGAACTGATTTACGGAATCAGAGGCACTGAGGCGGCCGAGGAGGCTGGCAGTTTATGAAACAGTGTGTTTAAACCCAATTCCTGAAGCATACTGGTTGGAGGGGGAATTGTTAAAAAAAAATACACAAAGGCAACTGGAATTGTTGAATCAAGAAATCAAAGGAGAATAGGTTCTCTACCAACATACCACAGAAGTAGATTAAGACTTAGGATAAAGACAACTTCATCAGTGTAACAATTGAACGGTGACCCCACAGGCAGTTTAGAACTTATATTCTCACATGGTGTTTACTGTAAATTACAACTGGCTACATTCCCACTAACCTATAAAACAGGTACATACATTTTTAAATGGGTGGTCCTCGATTTGTGTCATTTGTGGTGTGGAAGAACTGCATTATGAAAGCAGAGCAACCACACTCGTGACCATCATCTCAGTGACTTTTAAATCATCTCAAAATGACTTTTAAAGATACTGAGGATCCCTTCTGCAGGGCAGCAAGAAGGCGCATAAGATCCCTATTACCAGCAGAAGTTCTTCCACCCCTCTCTTAGCACCTTTCATTGATGTGAAATTGTAATGTTGCAGTTTCTTCCAGAGCTATTTTTCTATTGTCATTTTGCATAAATGCATTTTCATAGCTCATTCATTTCACACGGCCTGTATTTTCATTCCTCATATGAGGAAAAAAGATGATAAAGCGAAAATAAAATCCACCTTTACTATCAAAAACATAAAAGACAACTGTTGAGACTTCTGAGAACACACTTTGTTGTTTAGCCTGGTCTTTTGTTAAGGATTATGTCAGTGTGATAGCTCTGCGCCAAGTCTAACTGAATGACACGCAGCTTTAAGATTAATTCTTATTGAGAGTTAAACCTCACTGGTTTGCTCCCTTCCCCACACCACTGTGTAGATACCTCATTCTGCCTGAAGAACCCTTCAAGTGTCACAGCTGGGTACAGAAGGGCTTCTAGAAAGAGGAACTGCCACCGAATATTCTTAGTCCACATTTCACCTTAAACTAACAGTTGAGCACAAAAGGTGACCTTGTAAAGCAGATTCCCCAAGCCCATGATTGTGTGTGCACGCCACGGAACACAGATACTCAACTGCTTAAAAGCGACCCTATCCTTGCGGTCTCTGTGGGTGCCCTCACAGGGGGATCCTCTTAGAGGTGGACCAATATTCACAAATTGAGTCTTTTCAAATCCTGTCTAAAATTTTCTTACAATGTTTTCTAAAGATGGAAAAACTGGACTTTGAGATGTGAGCACATTTCTAACAGTTGACTTACTAAATGGGTTAATGAGGAAAATGTATTTACAGGACTTTAGTTGATGAATTTTAAATTTAGGGAGAAAAGAGTGAATTTTTTAAATGATTTAAAAGTGGCAATAAGGTAACTGAAAATCTTCTGTCCAACTTGTTAATAAAATAGGTAACAGTTAAGTATCTGGGGGAAAAAATGCGCCTTTAATGTGACTTTGTAGCCAAAAATATAATGGGCGACTAAGTGCTCTTCTTAATAATTTGATACTGAGCACTAAGTTTACAAAAACATGTTTGATTTTTTATAATATGGTAAAGTGAAAAGAGCTCATATTCAGATCCACAAATTTAACTAGCCCTTAAAACACTGTGTAACACACAATCACAGCCTTTTGCACTGTTAAGAGTATGCCAATACTTACATATTTAAAATCATTCATTCCAACAGCCTTGTTTAGCAATCAACAAGAAATATAATTAGGTCTACATTTTAAAAAGTTAAATCTAACATGCATCCCCAATATTTAGACAGAAGAGACCTTAGAGGTGGCTACCAGCCAAGAGCACCTTAAAAGGAGATCAATGGACTCCACGTCCTTCCTGCTGAAGGCAGCCAAGGGCCCATAAAAACGTATGTTCAGTGGATGCTGCAGGCAGCTGTGAAGCTCCACCCCGGGTGGCCACATCCTACTCCTCCCTCTCCCCTGAATTCCTCTGTCCTCCTTCTTCCAGCCAACCCAGGGAAACCTAAACTCTCCCCAGGGTCTCTTCTACCCAGTCAAAAATTAAATAAGTAACTGCACTAACTAGATGGAAAATGAACAAAGAGACAGTCCTCAGATTGTGGCTGGAGGACACAGTTTGCCCAAGAGGAGGGGCTGCAAGGACACAGGGAAGATCTTGCCACGGACAGCTGGGAAAGGAAGTGGCACAGAAGTAAGAGAAACCAACGAATCTCAGACCTGCAGGGTAAGAGACTACACAGGTGAAATCCTGTTGTGGCAAAGACTGTTACCTGAACATTCCAAAGGAATGAATCAGCCCAGAACTCCAAAGTGCACTTTCCATGAAGTGTGATTTAATTCTAGGAAAATAAAAGATGCCTTCACGAACATGCTGGAATACAGAATGCAGTCGGGGCTCTAGGACTTTCCCCACCCCCACCCCCCTGGATTTTGTCACTGTAAGATTCTCCTCCTAGCAATAAGAAATCACATTTTTAGTCCAATTTCTAACTCCATTCATTTGTGACATATCAAGTCTTATTTGTATTGAAGATATACCAATCACCATCAAAAATTTTCCAAACCTAAAGTTCAAAAAGATACTCCCCACCACCCCCTATGGACCTGAGGTGCATCAAAGCTCCCTCCATCTCTCATCCTAGAAACCTTCAACTCAATGGCAAATGGAGTCTGGAAAGTAGATGAAAGTCTTGAAATTACTTGATTTCTTCTATGTAACGTGCTCTCTTCACAGAGACAGAAACCCTCTCTTTAGTATTAAAGGCCAAACCTATCAACCAGCCAAAGCCACGGCAGCCAAAGTCCTGTCACTCCATAGGACTGGTGGGTGGCAGAGACTGCAAAAGATTATACTGGTAGCATTCCCCCTTGCCATTGCTTTACCTGAAATCAATACTCTGTGCAATAAAGCTCTAGAGAGAAATCACTTTCTAAACACAAGTGGGGACGCAGCACAAGCCTCTACTCCTGCATTATCGCATCTGCAGGCTCCACCTCTGCAAACATGAAAATCAATGTAACAATTCGATGTTCAAGGCAAGGCCTACAGCGCTGCTAATGTCCCCTTGCTGGACATACACCTTAAGTCTCAGAGCTCCCAACGGGTTTGCTGTGGAATAAAATTAGATTCCAACATCTGCCACCATTAAGGAAAAAATTCCATTTCCATCTCCCATATGAAAACACTATAACCAATGAACAGTAACTGAACCTTGATACCGTAATGGTTATTACCCAAATCAACTATTTTTTTTAAACAGTAAAATTAGCGAATTCTGCGCTCATAATTATTTGAATGTTATCAGACTAAATGTTTGATAAAATTCCAATATGATTCACTTGGAAAAACTGCTGCTTATTTGAATACCCAGAATATAAAGTGTATTCATTTGTAGCTATTCACATTATGTTTAAAGCATATCATCTTTTTAAAGTTTGCATTAGTCTGCTTTCCTACCCAAGCACAAAAAGTAGCCTACCTTTGGTTTTCACTTGCATATTTTATTCAGACATTTCTATTAGAGTTAAAAACAATCTCATTTCTATTACTCATCGAAGAGGAGAGATCATATAATACATGTGAAATGGTGGAATCTACAGCGCTGGTTCTTTTACTGAAAATACCTTGTGCATTAGTCACTGCATAGCATAGCTACCCTGTGTCTGGTTCAATAACTTTCTGGGACTGAAGTAACTTTAAAATAATTGTGCTGCCTACCATTCAAGGCATCTACGTAAAGTGTTTCCTTCCAAAAATGAGAGGTGTTTGAAACACAACAGAAAATTAAGTCAGCCTGTATGGAGCCACTCGCTTGGCACATACAGTTATCCATGTGTGTGCAGTGCTACCCGATTTAACCCTCTTCTGCACACATTACAGCATGTGACCTCATCTCAAATCTTAGATTCAAAAAAGTGAAATAACTTCGCACTATCAAAGTACCCGTGACATTGCCCCAAACTACAGCCTCCTTTGAGGAACTTCCCAGTCTTCCCCACCCCTGCCCTCACCAATAATGAAAAGCCCCCACTCCACAAGTACTATGCAGCTAAGAACCTGTGTCCCATGAATGTGTCAGTCAAGACCTGAAAGTCCCCAGATTCTTCTTTTCCAGAGCCAAGCACAGGTCAGTGCTACCTGGAACCGAAGAGAGAGAGGGACAGGAGGAGGGCCGAGGGCTTGGGGTGGTGCTACTGTTGAGCACACCCTGAGCGGCCCCCAGAGAATCAGGGCAAGATGGAGCAGAAACAGACAGAGCCAGCTGCATGAAGATGAGAGCGATGCTGTGATTTCCCACATCACACACTCTTCATTTGGGGGAAACTCTGCCTCAGTCTGACCAGCCTTGACATTTATTTTTAAGGCTTAAATAACTCCTAAGAATTTTGACCGTGTAAAAGGTCAGTCTGATTTGAAGATTTTGCTTTTGGGGTTGTTTCATTTTGTTGTTTTGCCGGGCTTTGTTTCCGTCAGAAAAACCATGGCAGAAGAGCAGAACTCAAGTGAGAGAGAGAATGCCACTCTCACAGGTGCAACACCTTTTGGATGGTTTCATGTTTAAGTGCTCACCAACCTTTCCATGTATTTTCACAGAGAGGGTGGTGCAAAGATCTAATCTGAACAACTCAGAGGAAAAACTACCAAAAATCTACCTGCAACTTCTGCCCGGAAGTTACACTAAATGAACAGTTAGGAATAACTCTCCAAGGGAACGAAAGTTAACAGTTTGCCTGACCCCATAGCCAGCACTTAGCCCCATGGATTCTCTCTCAACCTGTAATGGGGGAGTAAGGAACAGCTTTGGATTCTGAGCCACAGAGCTGCCAATGGCTCTTGCTGAAGGCCCGTGGGCAGTTTTGTATGACAGTGGTACAAAGAGCAAGGACGTTTGAAACTCCTGGCCTATCACTCACAGGACATTATCCACCAATTACTGATACCATCTGTATTCCCAAATCATTCACTCAGCCATGGCGGGGAGAACTTGGGATCAGAATTGAAAGAAAGAATGAGGTAAAAGTTAGAAAGGGGCTGCTAATCCTAAGGAGCTATGATGTAGTCAGAAAGGAAATGGGGGGACTGACAGAAAGGGGGCTGATTGACTTAAGTGACAGATGGCAAGCAACACAACTGACAGTGTAAAGTTTTAATAGTTATTTTGTTTGTTTTAATGACAATTAATAGATGTCTGGTTTCTATGTTTAACCGTTTTGGCGATTTGGGAAAAGTGTTTGGCCCTTGTAAGAATACAATCTGTTATAATTTAATTGGACAGGTCAGAAAAGGTGCGGGATCAGAAAGAAAGGCAAGATAATACGTGTTTAAACATGAGATCCTCATCATAATTAGACTAAATAGCCAAAACAAGAATGTGCAGGGTGGGTGGGGGAGGGGTAAAGTGAGAACAGGACATTTCTCCTTAATGCATAGTCTTGGCATGTAAATGAAGACATCTGAAGAAGCACACAGGTTTGAAGCGGCTCTAACATTCTATCATAATTAGAAACATTTCAAGAGCCCTGTAATTTCCAATCAAAATTACAGTAATTTCCGATATACAAGCCATGATTCATGACAGAATTTTACATTCCATGAGAGATTACAGTGGCCTGATGTATGACACGCTGAGTACAGCACTAACATAAACAATTCAGTTTAATGTTTAAACAGCACTTGATGTTTAGAATCTCACAATAAAAGAAACATATTATTGTAGAAATTATCACTTTGACAGTGATTGAAGGGTAGGCAGGCATGTGGCCTATAAAGCTATAATTTTTACAGTCCACAGCTTGAGTTTAATCATTTTGATATAACATTTCCAAGATATCCCTTAAGTATTTCATCCAGCCTATAACTTAAACAAGAACAACCTTTTCTAGAGGAAAACTCCCATCAAGTACTGCTATTAATGTTAATAGAGTAAAATTTTAGGAAAAGCTAACAAAAATGTGTTGTATTGTAAATATTTTCAGATTGAATTTTTTACAACACTCTCAAGGAGGATTCATTAATGACAATGAAAATATAAATGTTAAAAATTTCAAGTCATTAAAATCTCACCTGAGCCCTTGATTGCCTCTGAAGCTCACATGGACAGTGTTATCAAATCACTTTAGCAGAGAAGACAGTTTTGTATTCTTCCGGTGTTTGAAAAAGCATTCTCGGCTTCGCACAAGGCTTTATAGATATTTCTCTAAGTTTTTCCATATAGATGACCCCTACTTTTGATCACCATAAATTACCAATACACGACAGTCATACTTATAAAAGACTGCCTCATCTATCGTCTATTATGTTTTCATCTTGTTTTGTAGGAATTTCTAACTTTTCCAGTTCAATTCAATACATTTATAATTCATCAGACTTTGGCAAATTTTTGAACTGTAATTCAATTTGTGTAATACATTTAAATGAACATCATTAATATGCAAAGATATATGCATGTCAGTTTGTTTTAATAAGTGCACCGACTAGCTGTGGATGCCTGAGTTAGAACAGAAGGCACTGCATAATGCCTGTGTTATTTTAGACTGGAAATCAAGGTCATCTAACAGTAATTCAAGTTATTTGCTCCACTACAATAGAACAGATTGAGAAACTTCCTATATATTATGTCAAGTCCTGGCTCAGGAATTGACTGAGAAATCCTTGATCTGGAGAATGGGTGTTGGACAAAACAAAACCGAGTATCTACTACCTAAATCTGAACATTCTATTTCATCACAGGGCTCTGTAAATAATTCCGGAGATTGTGACTGCTCTGTGATGCAAGTTCATGTTGAAAATAGATACCCCTTATAATGAAATTTTCATAGGCATCACAGATAAACATTCTCGGTGTCTAATAGAGGCTCTTACCTGGCTTTTGGTTGCCGCAACCTTTGCAAACAGTGCTTGGGACACTTTAGCGCGCTTCATTTCCTGCTGAATCTCATCATAAATGGAAGCATTAATGTTCATTGTATTGTTCTCTGGTTTCCCATTCCTCTCAGTGGCAATAGTAGCTGTTTTCACCTACAAAACATTGTGAACATGGCTGTCATTTTTCATGGGCCAAATTGTTTTGAAGCTTCTCAGGCTCAGGATCCAAACTGGACACTGATGCTCCTTTTATGATCAAGGTGACCAACAGCACAGTCATTCCACATGAGTTATTACCCTGAGATCAGATTGCTTGACTTAAGGAAGTCACACTGTCACAGGTGACTGCCTCTATAATATGACAGCAACTGCCAGCTGACAACCAGGAATTATAACGCCATAAAGTAAGTTTTCTGGAAAAAAGACTAGTTTCAAAGACTTGAGAACCCTAACCTAATTGTTTCACAATTACCTTTCATTGCAATTCTAACAAAGGAAATTCACAATTAAAATCATAATGCACAGCGCTGAATCTTCCTGGGTACCCAGTGCCTAATAGACAATTGCATCACTAATAGCTATTACATACTATGGCCTTTTTAATTTTAGACTTTTTAAAATGCCTTTTCCTCTTATGTTTCATTTTTAAAATCTTCCATAACAAAGCCATTTGCAGAGCTGCATATTTAAATCTTCTATCCATCCATGAAACAGGTACAGTGCCTTGCTTAATTATCATAAAGGCTGGTTGCATTTTACACGTGCATGTCCAAGCTGTTCTGTATAATTATTTCATCTTTTCCTGGCACCCCTTTATATAACTATTTCCTTTTGACTTGTGGAACCAGACAGAAGAAAATGGTTCACAATATTTAACAGAACATCACTGTAAGTGACACTGAACGTATAGTTGGTGACTTTACAGATATATCCACACTATGTAACACTGTGTGAAAAATTAGTCATAATGCCTTTGGTAAATAATGATAAACAGGTACCAGCAGAAAAATGCCACAAAATTTTAGGGATAAAATACAACCTCAACCACAAGATTTAGTGATAATATTATTAATCCTGAAAATCCCAAATTTAATTTTTATTATGCAATTATATGAACCAAGCTGGAAAATTTACATGTGAACGAGGTAGTTTTTACTGGGAAATAGATGCAATGGAAATGGAAAGTTTTCCCAGATGCAAGACCGTGTCGTCCCAGCAAAATGATTTTAAGGATGGCATTTTTTAGGGAACGTTACACAAGCCAGGTTTCTGTTCTCTAGGAAATTACCACTTTGAATAACTTCTATATACTATGAACTCCTATATACTATCTCCTATATACTATGAAAGAGTATACTACATACTCTGGGATAAATGAAGGCTTTTGGGGGGTCACTAAATGATACACCCTCCTAATTATACTGCAAGTCTTTCATATTTATTACACCCTGCTCCCAAATACTCATTATCAAAAATGGGGCAGCAATTATTTTAAGTGATTCAACTCTCAGCTCTTTGGGAGTAAGTCCCCTGCAAAGCTTCCCTTGGAGCCCTAACTCCTAGCCACTTGGCAAAACAATACCTGCCTCTTGCTTATTTTGGGGAGGCAGCGAGATTCTCCTGCCTTGACAGGAGAATGACAGGAGTGCCGCCCTGGAAGCACTGAAAGGACAACGTAAAATGACTGGACCACAAGCCGCTAGTGGGGACAAAGGTGGTGAGCTAGGGCAAGTGATCGACTGGTTGGGCTCCTTCGTCTCCCCTAAACTGGGAGCTGGAACTAGGAATGTGAAGTGGAGCAGACGCCCTCTCCGCGACTCTGTATGCAAGGGCACTCACAGAGGTACATTAAGGACTGGAGGCCACGAAGAATGTGCACAGGGCTTTGAAGCAATAATCTGCTAAACACCGCTTTAGGAGCCAGAAGAGTTAACGCATTACCATAAATTGCCTACAAAGTTGCTTTGGTGAGATTCGCAACTTTGCTCTGGGGTGGTCTTGCTTTGAGGCAGAAGGATAGATTTGATCACCCCATGGGGTCCCTTTTAATACCTATTTTTCTCACTGCTTAAATGAAAGAGAAAAGAAAAGCCATTTCAAGCACTTTGAAAATTGAATGTTATGGAAATGGAAGCACGAAGTCCAGCGCACTGGAAGAAGTAGTTCTTTGGTAGCAAACTGCTTAGCCACAGTTAGGAGAGAGCTCTTTGGAAACTTGGGATTTTGGTATGTTTTAAAAATAATTTAATTCTTTTGCAAAAATTTTTGGAATTTATCTTTGAGGTGGGCTGTAATCATGTGTTTCAACCCTGTGATTTTGTTTCTAAAAATTTCCTTGGTATAATTTTTTCTAATAAAGCAATTACAACTTGAACAAAAAGCAAGAATTTAAAATTAAAAAAAAATTAAATATCGTTTCCTGGTAGCCAACACAATCAAAGCAAGATGGGGGGGGGGGATAAGTATAGACATTAAAAAGAAAGAAAGTGGAAGTAAAATTTTAAAATAGAAAGTAAGAAACTGTATTATTCATTTAAAAAAATCTTCTGAAAAGCTCTTCTTTATCATCTTGTTGGCTGGGCTATGCATCTTATCATAGATAAGCTATTAGAATTCTGGAATCACATTTTTTCCTAAAGACAAGCTATCGCTTAAGGGGAACTGGCTTGGACAGCTTTTCAAAAATATGAAAGCTGAATTTTTCCCCAGGTAAAAATGGAAACAAAAATCTTTTATACCTCACTCTACTAAGTACTATTTTAGCTTAGTACAAAAAAATCTTCTTTAATCCTGGTTTAGCTTTTAATATTATATCACACATTAAAATTCATAAAGTAGTTCATTCCAGGCAAAACAAACTACACTTCAGCTCTTCTCCGCAAATAGCACAGGAGGTAAAATAAATGCAGTTGCTTTCTGAATAGCTTTTATCAAGGTAGGGTGTACTACTCCATCATTACGGCGGCGCCGGGGAAGTAGTTAAGAACGGGAGCTTCTACTATTTACCCTCAGATGGGGGCTAGGGTTCAGCAGTAAGGTCTGCTCTTTATTTCACTAAAACTGAGCAGTGGAACCGAAATTTTCCATGAAATTTCTATTTTGCTTCCTCATGGGTGGCTGAGTGCACTAATGCATACTACCAAATGCTCCATGTTCTCTATAGACGCTGCACACCTCAGATGACACAGAATGAACTCTGCTGTGTTCCCCATCCAGGCGGAGGTGCCATTCCTTGAGGCTGGGGCAACTGACTGCCAGTCAAAGTGCAGGCACGCGTGTGTATGCACATCCACAACTAAAGTGTGATGCAGTTTTAATATTAATTATAATAATAAAGGCTGACATTTATTAGGTGTTTATTATGTGCCGGGCATCATGTTAATGGACATTAACTCTAACAAGCTCGAGAGCCCTGACTGGGTACTATGATTGCCCCATTTTCAAATTGAGAAAATGCTCTTAAAATGAAGAGGTTAAGTAATTTGTCCATGGGGCGAGGCTGAGATCTGAACGAAAGTCTCTGTGGTGTTAAAGCTACCTTACAAAACTGAGGTCATGATGTTGCAGGGGCCGTTTTCATTCGGAAATAGTCTTGTTTTTTTAAGACATGCTTTTCTAGTGGTACTTTCCTAAATCTAGTTCATTAATGTCTGATTTTTAGTAGCGGATGGCTTTGTCATTAATTTTACAAATCCACCCTGAATCTATTTTTCAAAGTATGCAAACTATAAATATTTTGTTAGTAATGGTAAGTAAGCAATGTGCTACTCTGAGGCATTTTTACCAGTGATGGAAAATAGTCCCCACGCTCAAATCTTCCTGTATTAACACTGCCTTGAGTATCATGATGCTATCTTGATGCTTTCCTTCCTTTTGAAGGAACAATACTGTTTTCCAATCTGGATTTTTTGAAAGTCCTCAAGCTTTTTAAAGATGACTATTAATGGGAAGCATCTTATAAGCGCCTCTAAGCAAGATCGCTTAAAATAGGGCCTCCCTGGTGGCGCAGCGGTTGAGCGCTGCACTGTGGAGCTGTCGGCAGCGGCAACCGGAGTTCGACGCCGGGCAGGGGAGAATCCCACATGGTGCGGCAGACCTCTCCTGCCTCGCCCGCTGCTCCCCTCAGCAGTGTACTTCTGATCTGCCTGTTCTGCTCCCCACTCTGTCTCTGGTGAACCCTCTCGCTGCCCTATGCCTCTGGCCTGTACCCCAGCTTGTATGTATAAATAAAAAATAAATCTTTGAAAAAAAAAAAAGATCGCTTAAAATAATGCTCATAAAGGGATCCCTAACAAATAAGACTTTTATCAAATGTTAAGTCCCTGCCCATCACTGAACTTACATTTCATTATCTCATAGAAGAATTTGCTATAAGGAGACACAGGGTACAGTTCCAGATTATATTAATTATACATTGCTTCTATAAACGTCATACGTTTTCTAAAGCGTTGTTTTAAAATACCGCACCTTATTGAGAAGAAACCAAAGACTTACATAAAGAAATGTTGAAAAAAAGAGTAGTAAAATTCATATGAAAGTTATAACTTGATAATTATAAGCCTTCAATCTTTATGAAAAATAGAAACTGCTAATTTAACTCCAAAAGTGACGCATTTTAACATACACAAAATAAAATCAGAATAAGTACGTGCCTAAAGTAGAAATCATTACTAAAAACTGATCTGACTTATAGAACAGAAAATTGCCAGAAAATAACCATTAATTATTATGAATAAAATTCCTTTTATAAACTTATTTGGAAATGTTGCTAAGCACAGATTAAAGATGAGACCTTTAAGAACAAGAGCTTTGTAAGGATTAGGTTCTCTTAGATACTTTTCATATGACTAAAGTTTAGATGAGGTTATTTTCTCTACAATAATAAAGGCCAACTGTCCAACGTCTTTCAAAGCAGACCCTTTGTCAAACATTTAATGTGTCCTATGGGAACATTTTCATGTGTTGTTCCTCCTAACCTGACACTAAAACTTCCCATCTTCTATGACAAACACAGAAAGTTCAGTTTCATTTTCCCCTTTTAAAAAAATGTTTTGTTTGTGTTTTGAGGAGGTGGTCTGAAATAGGAGAAAAGCAAGAGATTTAGGGGGGCTTTTGAAGACTTTGACCAAATCTTAAATGTAGTGTTCTCATTTCTCTTACAAAAAGGGTTGGTATGAGGATTCAATGAATTAATGCACATGAAGGTGCTTAGAAAACTGTGAACCACTATCTGCAAAGCATTCTTTATCCCTTGCATTAGAGCATGTTAAGTTGTGGAAATACGCTTTCAGCACACAGGTCCTATCCAGAGCCTTCTGTCCCAATAGTAGACCAGGTTCCCCTGGGGCCATCCCTGCTGGGCACGGGAGCAGGTCTGCATTGCAGATATCTCACCCCCGCAGACAAGAGCCTGCGTGATCTGAGGCTGGCCAGGGTTCTCTCCTAAGGACAGCTGGGACCTGACAAAAACCAGGGAATTCCCTATTTGAAGACGATTTACAATCTGAGTCCCTCATTCCTTTAGGTCCCAGGTCTTAGATGACCCAAGGACTTGGGAATTATCTTTCAAATGGCTTAAATTCTTCCTGGAAAGGAAGTGAAAGAAAATCCAGTCTCTCAGACCCAAGTAAAATATGCTGGGTTTCCTGTGAGTCAGCAGGGAGCTCTTTCTATAATCTGCAGTGCTCTAGAAAGAAATTAGGGTTCAGGTGCAGTCCGAGCCCAAAACCTGACTCTAAACAGATTGTAATCTCTTCACTTTGAGAGAAATGAACAGTGATTTTTCACATAGATTCCTCTCTATCAAACTATAAAAAAAGACAAAATTCTGCAGTCTGTTTCTATATCTGTGTTTCATCCTTTTTTCCCCCCTTCCATTTTAGTAATATGTAATAAGCATATTAAAACCTTACATACGGTATATTGATTCCAGTTTAAGCTTTTGTTTTCAACCACTGCAAAATTCAACTCTACCATGTTTTTTCCAAATCTAGAGTTCTGATTTTACACTGATAATACTTTAATACTTGAAGCATTTCTTAAAATTTAGCTCACTGAATCACTGTTAAGTGATAAAATGGGCATAGACTAGTTGTGAGCTCTTATATAATAATATTAACTAACACAGAGGGATTCTCAGTGAGGCAAATAAGATACCTTAAAGATTAATATTACAGCAGTGAAATAAAATTATACATACATATCAGATAATTATTTTGGAATTTTGTGAGATGGCCAACAATATTGCATTAATAGAAACAACTTTTTTCTTTGAATTTGACTAAGAATCCACAGTATCTATATATTTTATATGTTCTTCATTGGCTGAATATCCCAGCAAAGTATTTGGTCTTAACTCCTCTTGAGAACAAATAAATACAGCTAAGAGTGGCTCAGCCAGTTAATCAATAATTCATGCCAAAGTAAACTATATTTTCTATCTAAGCTTATTGGCACATAGTCTTTAGACGTATATACAGGAAAGCTACCCAAGAGTATCTTAATAGTACATGAAAAGAAGTATCACTTAAGAATTAATGTAACTTTGGCTAATGAAAAAAATCTGAAGAATAGAATCATATTTGAGTAACAAATAAAAACATTAAAAACCTGAAAAATAGAAAACAAAAGCTATATTAAAAAGCCACTAAGTCAAATATTTGGATAGATTAAAAGCAGCAGCAACTCACTGCTAAAGTTCATATTATCTTAAGTAAGTCACTCTTTTGTATAGCAGATTAAGTGATAAGTACAATTCTTTGCCCAGAGGACTTTCAGAGATGACTACAGTAGCAAAGTTAACTAATGATGTGTGTACTAACTCTAAACACTGCAAAGTGACTGCTAAACTGAGTTCAAAGTTCAAGATTTTTAAAATCACTCTTCCTTTAAAGTCCAATAGAGAAAGAGCTCCTCATTCTTTTTTTAAAAAAGCATCTCACAGAAAGCTTTACAGATCAAACTCAGCATCTGTGTGTGATGGTGGATGTGCATGGCACATGGGCACCATTCTGATTCCCAGTCACAGCAATGACTTTCTTAGAGTCTGCTCCAAGACCAAACTGATTTTCATCACATCAAATGGAGAAAATGAATTGCTATGTTTTTTTTTTTAAAAAAATAGTCATTTCAGAACATAACAATATGCATATTAAGACCTTCAGCAAGTATCTGAATATTCTATTTTTTATTTATGGACTGTCTGTAGTCATTTCATTTGGGTGTTGAATGAGCTTTTTCTATATTTTTTCTATACTTGGAAATATATGATTATTTTTTACTATTAAGGAAAAGAAATTAACATCAAGGTATAATTTTATTATGATGAGTACTTTCAATTTGTACTCCATATTAATATTCAACTTTTGTTCCGTTTCAGTTGCCCTTTTTTAAAGAATTTTCCATGAGCCACAAATTAAATGCCTAAGACAATATATTTGCTTGTGACTTTAATCTATTATCAAACTTTTATCTAATAGCCTGTACTAAAAATTAATTTCTTGAATTCTCCAAAGTTAGAAGCAATCTTTTAAACTTGATTAGAAAGAAAAACACAATACAAACACACATCCACAAAGATACCTATAATAAGGTGACTTCTGTCCCTCCTGAAAAAGGGCAATTTTCTTGGAAATAGAAAATGTGCCCATTTCTGGGAATATGGCTCTAATTCCTTATCAGTCCCATTCAAAGCTGCCTTCAAGGATTGTATTAAACTTAATTATGAAAGATTACAAATGAGTGATGTGTAATTGGTACCAGCTGCAGTTCGTATGGGAAAGCATAAATACAAATGGATTAATTTATTTATTTTTATTTATTTACAATTCAAATGGTGGTTCTAAAACTCCTAGAGCTGAAACTGACTTCATTACTTTTTTTCCTCTTGAGTTTAAAATACTTCTTTACTTAGGAGTAGAAACCAATACCTCATTTAAAGACTACTTATCACCCATCGAAAACTCCAAAAATGAACAACACACAGCCATTTCCTCTCCTGTATCTAATTAGTAGCTTAATGCTTTCAGGTTAGAATTAGAGATTTGAGACCAAATTCTCTGTAAGCAACCCCATTAGTTATTATTTTTTCAAAACATCTACCTCCATCCATCTAACTTTCTAAGTTCTTGTTGAGATTCTTCCTGAGACCTGAAAAACTAAAAAGCACAAGGAGCAGGGGAGGCGGGAAGGAGACTTCACCTGGGGGGGGCGGCTGGGGGGTGTGCTTATCAGCGGCGCAGGACCCATGGCCGACGCAGCGTTCAAGCTCCTTTCCCTTTCGTCCTGGTAAATTCGATCTCTTTCGGCTTCTGGTAACTGCAAGAAATTCTGCATAGCCCGAAGATTTACCAGCAAAGACTGCGAGGCAGTCTTGGGGTCCTCTTCCTTTCGGAGGATTTCTGAAAGCAAGCCCTGCAGGGAAGGAAAGGCACAGGGTGAGTTCGCTCCCTGTGCTCCACCCAGCCAGCAGTGATTCTTCCCTTTTCTTCTCCTCTGTTTAGAAAATGAAGAGTCAGAAGCATTAACTCTACATAGGAATATATTAGTTACTGCTGAAGTGGTAGAGAAGAGAGTCTCGATTGTATTCTTAATTTTATTAAGCATCTGCTTTCCAGGTAACATAAACGAAACTGCCTGATTGGTGTTCTTCCTAGGAGTGGCTGAACTTGCCATGAAATCTTTCAAGAGAGATGATGGAGGGAAGTTAAGAATAAATGAAATGTTCCGAATATAACAGCAACAGACCATGTAGTTCACAGGCTAGAAAGAGGCAGTAGATGTAAATATACAAAGCCATATTGAAAGAAATAGCAGAACTTTCAAAGAAAAGATTAGAAAGTGAATTGTAACATATT
Source organism: Scalopus aquaticus (assembly GCA_004024925.1). Lineage (NCBI taxonomy): Eukaryota > Metazoa > Chordata > Mammalia > Eulipotyphla > Talpidae > Scalopus > Scalopus aquaticus. Next base: position 26,315 of record PVIJ01009424.1, read on the forward strand.
AGAAAAAATATCACTAAAGCATCATCTATGGTGAATGCCATCCTCATAGGCAATATTTTAAATTATTCCTAAAAATTTTCAAATTTTTATAGTCAGTGTCACCAAGTGACCTTTCTCATTTATCAATTAAGGAAACTATATTGAATACCTTCCTTTTACCTCCTCCCCATTATTCTAAATCCAATCTTGCTCCTGGTATACATCGAAGTTTTCAACTTCAGAAACCATAGATTAAATCTGAAATACATAACCATTTTCCCAAATGATAAAAATCCATCATAGCATGCCAAGCAAAGGAATATTATCAAATTCAGTAATAACCAAATTACTTGAGAAATAAAAATCTGTATTAATAACAGAAGAAATTCATACCATTAGTAAAGCTCTTCTCCCAAATGAGAGTTTTACTCTCAAATTGTCAACTACTTTTTTTGACTTTTGGAGGAACACACTCAAAAATGGCTGGTTTATCCAATGTCGTTTCAATAACTATATGAATTACAAACATTAGAACAATTTTTTGACCGTTTGTTAAGGGCTGATATACCCCTGCCTCTTCAATCATGTCCACGATTTGGAGTATCAAGACACATTCCTTTTCATCTTTTAACTAGAATGTCAGTTTATCACAGTACAGCTCAGAATATAATTGTGTCAGATTTTGATATAACTTGCAAATTTCACTTTTGAATAAGCCTGCAAAAGTAGTCCATTTGCGGAAGGGAAAGGGCCATGTCATGTCAAAATAACTGAGCTCCAAGGTTGTAACATTTGGGTTTTTTCATAGTTCCCTGGAAGTGCGAACCTAGTTCCCAATTCCTCACGGATAATGTACTACCTTGTCCAAATGTAACAGATAGGTGCAAACATATAAAAGGCACTGTCCACATTAAAGATGATTTATATAAGCTGCTATTAAAAAGAACCTCGAACAGACTCACGGGGCCTAAGTGTAAATTTTGGAGTCTGTCTGGATTCACTGCAAACCAAACTTTTGTTTTCACCCTAAGAAATGTGACTGAAGAATTAAAGGTTCGCTGGAACTGTGTCTCTACAAGAGCAAACATCTAGACAATTTAACTAAAATTCACTGAAACAGGCAGTCAATCATCCAACAATTTAATTTGCACAAGGCCAGCTAATTAGATTGACTATTTTTGATGTGGCACAATGAAAACAAAAATACAGGTCTCAAAAAAAAAAAAACGTTTGAAAATAGTTGTAAAAAATTAGTCCCTGCTCTCCACTCCTCCCCACCAAATGTTATGTATTAGAAGATGTGCTTGGCAAAGCAACATATATTAATTATACAAAACAAGAGAGTGTAACATACAGTCTACATGAATGCAATGTTACATATCTCTTGCGTACAGTCAACTAACATTCATTTGTCAACTCAATACAGTGACTACCAGATACATACTTGATTAGTATTTCCTAAACAGATTAATTCTGTTCCACAAAAGACTACAGGAAAAGTCACAAGGGAAAAAACTGCACATGGGTGATAGGAACCTAAGAGCAAGATATGCTACCCACATGTAAATTCTAATGATTAGTATTAATGTTCAAGGTGAGTCTTCAATACAAACTTTTGAGATACCCTGTAAGATATTTATCTACACTAATTACTCAATAATTTAAATACATATATAATATACATATATATTATATACATAATATAAAAAGTGTCCTGTAGATATTTAGATATTTAGGATGCTACTATATTTGGGAAATTTGAAATGAATCTCACATACACACACACACACACACGTGTATATATATATATATATATATATGAGAGAAATAATATATATATGAGAAATAATTTATCTACTCCTGCTTTTATGTTTCCTGAGACAGCAGAGAACAATGAGAAAAGCAAATATAAGACAAAATACATAATAATGTACTTTAACAAGTCTTGCTGACATGTGACTAGGTGATTCCTGCATACTTCAAGTAGAAGAAAGCAGATCACTTGGGAGAAAACTGAGAAATTTCTCCACCAGTATTTTGATGCTGGCACGATGTCCCATTTGAGCATAGGAAGTGTATTAGGGGCAAAGCATGTTATTTCCACTTATTTATTCCAGTGGAGCCAGTGCAGCTTTTCGGCTGGAATATGCTGAAGGTCTCAAGTGGTATTTCAAATCCTAGAGCCCCTAAAGAGCTCTAAGTAGCCAGTGTAGACAGTCTCAGGTGTTTCAGAACCTTAGAGGTTTGTGAGAGTGTGGTTTTTTTTTTTTTTTTTTTGGCCCAAGCTTTCAATGAGGGGAGTGCCCCCTGGTGGAAAAGCTTGAAAATATTGTTAGAAAATGTTTTGATTAGAATGTGTTAATTACAAAAAAAAAAAAAAAAATCATGTCACTGGAGAATAATTCTGGATGCAAAATGACTGCAGTTAGAATCCAGATTTGGGAATGCATGTTTTGGTCCTGTTCAGGTGGCTGTTGCTTGAGTACTGCCATTTATGGATTCAAGGTGTTCCTGGCCCACTTCCCATTTCCTATAGTCGAAAATACAGTTCAGACTTGTCAAGTTATTAGGTCAAGGTTCTATGTAGTAATCTCCCACTGTGGATAATGAGAGATTTCTGACCAAAAAGTCTTCTTTCCCCTAAGAAAATAATATATCAAAGTCATCATGCACCTGACTTGCTCTCTCAGAGAGATAGCAAGATGTTGAACCACCAGGACTAAAACCCATCAGCAATGTTGGGCAAGACAGGTGTTCAATACATTTGTTGAGCAAAATGCAACAAAGTATTAGTCATTCTTGGTTCTGAGAAGAAGAATCTGTATGTTTTAGGTAGTATGTTACCAGCACCTCATAAATACTAAATTTATTGGAAATGAGAAGCTATTTTTCCTGAAGACTTCCATCCTCAAGTGATTTGCCACATATTATGAAAATATTCCACATTGTTGTATAAGCGGTTAAGGGAGAGTTGTCATTTTTTCAATTAAAGAGTGAACTGACTGATGAATTCCTAACCCTTTTTTACATTCCAAAAAGAGTTTACAAGTCATTACGAGTAAAATTCATTAGTAATTATAAAAGAAAGAAGAAAACCTTCAATAAATATTATCAGTACTTCCAAAAGCTAATTATGAATTCTTTAAAACAGCAGATAAGCGGAAGAGACTGCCAATTTGAACAAAAAGCTTGTCTGGCCTCCCATTTGCCTCCTCTTTGAACATAATCACTGATTCAAATAGATTTTATCAGCTTCATGGAACTTCAAAGCCTCAGAAGGAAAATATGATTTGATGAAACCTTCCTCCTAACAAGAAAATACATAGAATGGCTTCTTCAAGGGTACCTGCCTCTGTGGTGTGGTGAAGTTTTAATCACATGTCCAGGTGAAAGACCCTGTTCAACCGCCACCTACTACCCTGGACTCAAGCCAAGTAAGTTATAAGCAGACACATTTATCTCTGTCGTTTGGGAGGCTAAAAGAAAGCTGTCGTGTTGAGGTAATAGCACCTTTTTAGCTTTTATTCAATAGCGATATGGATAGTGGACTTTTCTTAAATTACACTGTGAAGAATTATAGGAACACAGTAGCAATTTCTGTTATACTTAAGCAGGAAAATTTCTCTCCACCACATAATTTACAGAACTCAAATTCAATAAAACATTACATGATGGTCCATTACTGTTATCAGTTTTGAATAATCCATCTTCATTCTTTATTTTACTGGAAAATAAAGTGTGCCAAAGACAAGGGGAGGCAGGGGTGATAAAAGGGGAAAAGCCACAGAATAGGCTCAGAGTTAAACTCTGGATTTGATTTTTTTCTAAGGTACTAAAATATAGTTCTTCTATCACAACCTTTAAATGAAAAGAATACAGAAGTGAATTTCAAAGTGTAAATCTAGAAGCTTCGGCAATTATTTTTAGCCATTGGTTTCCATTAAAAAGACATCAAGTAGGCATAACTGAATGAATGACATATGCTAAAAGCTGGTATCTTCAATAGCAATTAAGGAACATATGCCCATCAATTCAGAAGGGGGGAAAGTCCTTAAAACAAGTAATTATATAAATTTCATCATAAATTTTCAGAAAAGGTAGAATTTAAAAATAGTCATGTGTGACAGTCTTTAGAGAAGGGTTTATTTTAATTTAGGAGACCCAATTAAGAGGATGGGAAAATTCTCCAAATGAGAGATAAAACATGACATCCAAGATTTTAAAGCTTTACAGAACTGTCAATGACTAAAATATTCTCAACTCATAACAGTGCTATCTATTATATTAAGGTTTTAACATACTGTTTATAGGGCACCAATGCCTTTATCTGATCATATAACTTTGCATTTGTATGTACATATTTTACATTAATTTTTTTAACTTCGAGTTGGAATGGCACATTGTAATAAGTACACACAAATGTGTGATGTGCGATTTAACTCTGCAGAGCTCCTTGTCTATACATATGCATTAGCATGTGTATTTTCGTACTCCACACTCACACCATACACTCTCACTCTGCACCTGCTTTTATTGAAATGCATACACTTTGAAATAAACACACTACATGCATTCCTATGAATGTGTAATCATTAAAATAAATGCAGCTGTATGCACGTGCGTGCATGTGTTTTTTAAGTATGACCACCAAAAATACATGCATGCTTGCATGTTCAAAAGCTAGTTCCCCAAAGTAAACACCGAAATCGACACAAAAAAATTCTCTTATTTAAACCAAACAGTTTCCAATATGGCCCAACATCCATTTCAACTGAAAAGAACCAAGTGCCAATATGTAGGTTTAAAACCCTCCCCTCTATCACCCAGGCGTCTAAGTAATTTTTTGGTGAGGACTTTTTCTAAATTGGCTATTATTTATGGAGATCAGCTGCAAGCTATACCAGGCTTTCACTCTCTTCTCACACTCAGAAATAAAGTCAGTGTTTTTCTTATGTTAACCACAAAGATGACTATCTTTTCAGAAAGATCAGTATAGCGTAAAAAGAGAGAATCTGGCCTTTTTCCAGTAACAAAATCCTACAGATATTTGTAGAATTTGTCAATGTGAGAACCAAAGACAGAACAAATAGTCAACTCTTCAGACTCTTCACCATAAACCAAGAGAAGAAAAACTATACTGATGGGTGGTAATTTCACCTCCTTCCCCTGAGCTGAGCCCCTTCAAGGAATGAAGGAGTCATTCTGCACCGGATAAAATATACTTTTTCCTTTTGCGTCAGAAAATAACAACTTGTTCAATTTGCAGAACACTTATTTGTTAATCTATGTCATCTGTGTCTATGTTAATATTGACTTTGGGGGCATTTAATTCAATTCAACCAGCATTTTACTGAACTTTCAAACCAATGCCCTCTCCCTCCTCCCCCGCCCAGGACTGAGACCTACAGTAGTTAGCTGCTATTTACAAAAATCAAGAATGCCACCAGACACAGGAATACCCAGAAGGCTGACTTCTTATTCATTCATTTTATAAATAATTAACCCCTAAATGAATATAGGTGCCATATTAAATTGACCACATCATAAAAATCACGTATTTTTGTTGTGCAAATATAGAACTAGGTAGAACAATTTTCACTTGTCACAAAGCCTTCTGCAATCACCTTTTAAAAAAGTAGACAAATGATGTAGGGGGAAAAAAAAAGATATTGAAAACAAACTGACTTAAAAGCTTTGTCAGGTCTCCTAACTTGCAATCCAGTTAAGGCAAGCCAAGAAAAAGTCACAGCTGGGATTCTCCTAGGTATGGGAACTCTGCCAACAGGGAATTAATACTAGATTATTTTTGTACCAGAAGTTTATTCTTACAATCATGTAATAAACAAAATAACTTAAATATGAAAGGAAAGTTTGAGTCAGGCCAAAAAATCATTGACAAAAGAAAGTGCAATGGTAAAACAAGAAAGTTGAAAGGACATAATGTCCTCATTCTAATCAAAGATACATGTCCTTTTGGGTGTTTTTATTGTTTTTTTTTTTTAATAGTGTGACTGAGCTAAAAATAAACACCATATATGCTATACTAGCTCCAGAAAAAGAAATTTAAAAGAAAACCTCATCCACAGTTTAGTACAATTAATTTATTTGGGTCTCTCAAATGTCTTATCTTTGGCCTTCTCATATCATATGTCACCCTTTCTCCTAGACCCTCTAATCATTTTCCATGCTGATCAGATCTTCTCAGGAATTTGTCCAGGAGGACAAAGGTGTGAACACAAGGGTGCAGGCAGATCTCCTGGAGAAGTCTGCAAACCAACTCCAAACCTATCCTAGGGCCTGTTGTGTAAATAGACTGATTCAAACCCCACCACATACCCACATCCATTCACTTATTATCAATGGCTACTTAACACTACAATGGGCCAAAGACCCATGGCCCTCAAAGCTTAAAATATTTACTCTCTGGCCTATTACAGAAAAGGGTTGCTGATCCCTGGCTAGAAAATGAGGTTAGGAGAACATTAACAATGTGAAGGAGAAGCCAGCACTGAGAAACCTTTCATGCGGTGGAGGGCTGTGGGCACTCTGCTGGAGGGAAAACTATGGTGACCCCACCTGAGGGTAGAAATCCTATACTGTGAGAAATGACATTACAAAGGATTTAAAAAAAATAAAAATCCAAAAATAAGTTTTAAAAACAGAAATCTTTTATGTTAATAAGTCATCCTTTTTTTTTTCCTAAGTGACTGCTCAGAATTAAATGACAAAGTTCTATTGAGTCCCAAGCAGTTTTTCTCTAATATTATAAAGGAACTTAACTAGGGCGCATTTATATACCCATGTGCGACAGAGATGCTAACACGGACAACACGACAGACTAGAAGCCTGGAGTGCTACCAACAGCGTGGACCAACTCAGGAAACTTTTCTCAATCTGCTCCTACTAACAGTCTGTGACTGCATTATGTAAAAGCACAGGTAATGCCAGTTTGAAGTATTTTTGCTATTTAATTTATTCCTTCAAGGCCCTGAATTGGAATCCACGTATGCATGCTTTCTCTTGTTAAAAGAGGTACAGGATAGGAAACAATGGAATAAAATTTAGGCTTCACCAGGAACAGCCAATATGATCACATGAAGAGGATAAAATACTTGTACTGAGTAAAAGAATAAACATTAGTATAGATGGGACTGAAGTGGGGGAGGAAGGCAGGTGGCAGAGAGGAAGGAGGGAGGGACCATTCACAAATAGAAAAAAACTGACCTGAGTTCTGTTAAAAGCCACACGTGCAAATACTGCCTGGGAGATTCCTGCGCGTTTCAGTTCATCTCGGACCCACTGGTAGATTTCGGAAGACACCTCTGTGTTGGTTGAAACCTGTTGCTCCAAAGGCTTATTCAGAGATCTACTGACGGGGGGAGGGTGGTTCAAGTATTGTTGGTTTAAGGACTGCTGGGCTAAAAGTCTGTTCACTGCATACTGCTGGTTGAGCAGCTGAGCCATCACTAGCTGCTGGTTGACCAATTGAGGACTGATGGGCGTTGACACGAGCCCAGGGTGCAGGTTCGGAAGAGGGGTCCGGACAGAGGGCTGGCTGCCATGAGAGAGCTGCGCGGGGGATGGGGGCTGCTCGGCTGTGTTCCCTGGGACCGGCTGCTGGCCAAAGTTGACATGGTTTGCACCTTGCTGGGACAGTTCAGAAAGACTATCCATTTCAACTGAAATGGACAAAAAATAAAATCATGTTAAGCAAAAGCGACAGGCATTGATACAAATTTCTGATCATTTCCTAAATAGTGATAGCACTGGTCAACAGTGAGATTGTTACTGACTTCAAAAGGCCCTAAACCGTAGTATCTTAGTGTGCTGAACATGAATATAACCGTGAAAATTTTTTATTAGCTCTCGTTTTGAAGATACTTCATATATTTCATTTTATATGTTTCACTGTGTAAATTTATCCAGTAGGACTGCAACAAAATCTAAATCAGTCAGGAATGATGTAACATTACATTGCATTGCATTGCATTGCATAATACCATCATGCATACATCATACAGAGTTGATTGCATCATTTTCTGATGCAATGCAATACTACTGCCGACAGCTGCTGAAGTAAGCTAACGTCAGCAGTGCACTCTATAAAGCCCTGTCGGAAAGGTAGAGCATTGAAAATATTTCAGACTTTGTGCGAGACAGTTTAAGCTGCTGTTCCATAGAACTGTTATTATTTTATCCAGTTAGGCACAATACACAATAGTAATGCCTCAAAAGTGTGTTAACAGCGTGGACAATTTCTGCTCTATTTGTGGGGAAGTGATATTTGCCAACCAGAAGAAAAGTATCACTTCTCAAGGGAAGAAGGCTTATCATCTTTACTTCGGATACAAGGTTGGTGACCAAGACAAGCCTTGGGCCCCGCATAGATGCTGTGCTACATGTACAACACAGCTTTCACAGTGGTTAAATGGCAAAAGACCATCAATGCTGTTTGCAGTCCCCATGGTGTGGAGAGAGCCAAGCAACCACATAAAAGACTGTGACTTCTGCTTGGTTCCTCCTCTTTCTGGTGGGATAACGAAGCCAAAGAAGTCGAGAATAGTCTACCCAAACATTCCATCTGCACTGAGACCAGTTCCATATGGTGAGGGACTTCCTATTCCAGAACCTCCAGCAGAATATTCTCTTGATTCATCTGATGAGGACAAGGGTGAGCTGACCTGTTCTCCTGTTCCATCAGCATGCAGTGATCCAGATTTTCACTGTGGTGCTTCATCAACCCACACAGTCTAACACAGGAAGAATTAAATGACCTGGTTCGTGATTTGGACTTACCCAAGAACAAGGGAGAATTGCTAGAATCAAGACTCCAACAATGGAATCTTCTAGAAGATGTCACAATTACTTTATAGTGAAAGCACCACTAGCAGCTGGAGCCTTTCTTCAGAAAGGAAAGTACTCTGGTATTCTGTTCTGATATTGAGGGCCTCATGAATGCCTTAGAAATCACTCATGACCCACAAGAATTGAGACTATTTCTAGACTCTTCGAAATTGAGTCTTAGGGCTGTGCTTTTGCACAACGGAAACCGTCTTCCATCTCTTCCAGTAGCACATGCTGTCCACATGAAAGAGACATACGATAACTTAAAGCAGCAACTGAATTCCACTGCATATAACAAGTACAGCTGGCACGTCTGGTGATTTGAAGCTAGTTGCCCTTTTAATGGGACTGCAGCAGGGATATACAAAATACATGTGTTTCTTATGTGAGTGGGAGAGCCGAGCAAGTGAACTGCCCTACTTGCGGAAGGAATGGACTCGCAGACCAGATGTAGCAGCTGGAGAGAAGAATATCCAGCACCCAGCTCTGGTTGAGGCTCACAAAATCCTGCTATCACCCTTTCACATCAAACTAGGTCTGATGAAGAATTTCATGAAAGCCATGGACCAGACGTCGCCAGCTTTCCGATACCTGCGTGAAAATTTCCTCGACTCAGCAAAGCAAAGGTTAAAGAGGGAGTTTTTGTGGGTCCTCAGATTCAAGAGCTCTTAAAAGATGACCAGTTCAACAACCTGCTGCAGGGTGATGCGAAACAAGCATGGAATGCTTTTCGCCTAGTGTCTACAAACTTTCTTGGGAATGTTAGGGCAGAAAACTACAAGGAACTAGTAGAAGACATGCTGATGCAGTATCAGAAACTTGGCTGCAATATGTCTCTAAAGATCCACTTCCTTCATTCCCATCTGGATTCTTCCCTGAAAACTGTGGTATGGTTAGTGATGAACATGGCGAACGTTTTCATCAAGATATCACATCAATGGAACAAAGATACCAGGGAAAATGCTCCACCACAATGCTGGCTGACTACTGCTGGACACTCCCCAGAGATGCTGCTGAACAGCTATACAAGAGAAAAGCAAAGAAATCTAAGAAGTCTATGACTTGATTTTTTTACAGGTATTAACTGTAGGCCTATTACTATTGGCATGCATTTTGTGATGTAAACATCAATTTATTGCAGATTACAAAAAAACTAGAGCCAAAATTAGAATTTGTCATATTCGTGTTGAGCACATACAAATTGATAGGAAATGACTAATTTTATTTCAGTAACATGACTTTTATAAAAATTTGTTGACCAGTGTAGTAGGCAGAAGACACATTAAAGATCCCATTAAATTAAGGAAATTTCAGGATGGAACTCAATCAGTTCTTTTTTTACTTTCTTCTTCTGCACAGTTCCTCAAAGTGGGACAACACTTCTGATCTAATTTTATAATGCGATTCAGATTGAAAGCATAAAATCAATTGTTTCCAAGTTCTATGTGACAAGTTTTGGGGTCAAACTATCATTCACTCCCCCATATACTCCAAGACTTAAAACAATGTTTATTTTAAAATAGCTCTGAGAGAATGAATCTGGTTTCACAGCAACTAGAAAGAGTGCAGTAAGACATCACAGCCAACTAAGCAAAAAGGCAGTAGTATAAGGATTGTCTGATGATACACATAAACTATTACTGCCCTAGGCAAAAGGTTTCAAAGAGCAAGATGACACAGAACGTTACCCACATTCAGTTTTTACCTATCCGTGAACATAAAGAAGTAATCAATATAATAAATAATGACAGTGGTGATGATAAGTAATAATAACAGAGTGCATTCTGCACATGTGCTGAGTGTCTTTAATTCTAACCATCATAGGGGGCAGGTATATCTGCAAACACTTCTTAGAATGAAGGAAATGATTTATTGATTCAGAAGCCAGGATCCCTAGTCTTGTGGAGGCCCTAATGCTTCTTGAAGAAGCTTAGCTTATCACCAGATGATAAAAACAATCTTTCAAGGAAGGGGTGGAGACCAGTTCTGGTACAATGGTGATGCTGGCATGACGCTGCAATTTATTACCACCCTACCCGGGATGAATGCTTCTCTCTTGGTTAGATCTCCCACGTGGATTGGCTTAGAGGCAGTTCTAAGTATGTAAAATGCTTTGCTGCTGCAAGGAAGAGACTGGTTTGATACTCTTGACTGGAAAGGCTGAACAGGTGACGCTTTTCACAGAGCATACCACACCTCTCATGGACAGACTCGGGCTTGGTTTTAGTCATCATTTCTCTTTTCATTAAATATTCCGGGTTTATATTGAGAGGATCTTATATTGCTATAATCACTGATATGTGCAAAATATAACTTAGAACTGGGGAAGAAACCTTCCATTTCTACCAGTGCTATCAGCCCAAGTGGGCCATTCACAGAGAATAGTAATTCAAGCAATTATTCCAAAAATGATGCATTGTCTTCATTACGGCGCTAAGCTATAAAAGGCAAAGAATCTGTTTTGGTAGATGGATGGTTTTTCCTGAAATATTAAAAGCTAAAAACATGCTCAAAATTCAGGTTCTCTTGTCTCTTAAAATCTTTAGGAAAAATTATTGTTGTTGTTACTAAATAAATGTAATGAAAGTAAACAGAAATAGATTTAAGAGAGGGCATAACGCTATGCATATTAAACATCCCATTCCTATACTACTTGAAAATGTATTATTTGGAAGGTACAAATATGTGAAAGAAAACATTAATATAAACAGAAACATCAACCTTAACCACAGCATTTGCTTTTGTGAGCACTAACCACTGACGAGGAGAAAATGCCATCCTCTCAACGCTTAGGGACGACACACAATGGCTCTCTCACTCTGCACCGCAAACAACCTTAATGTGTTTCTTGTGAGACAAACACTGACCTCAAGTTACATGTTAAGATAGGATGATCTACTGGAATTCGAAGTTTGGGAATGACGTGACGATTTTTCAGGTAAGGACAGCTGGTCAAGCAGCTAGCTCACCAAAGGGCCGTCCAGGGGGCAGGGATCTGAGCTCTAAAAATTGCTTGATCTCAACTGTGGAAACTATAAATACAATTTAATTTCCTTAAAAATTAGGTGTAAAAATAGGCACTTTCTCTCAAAATGAAAAAACATAAAAGCATAATTTATCCCTGCGAGAAATCACAGCTAATATTAGTTATTCAAGGCCTGGTTAGGTCTTCACTGAGATGTTAAAAGATGACAGCTCCCCTCCTCACGCCTCGATTTCCTGCATGTCTGACAACCAAGTCAGTTTGGCTGATTTAAACACAAACATTTATTGAATTTAATTATCTCATTATACTCATACCCACTCCCCACCCTCAAGGAAACAGTCTAAATTGATCTCTAATTGGGCAATCAAAAGACCTGGCTGAAGATGTGACTTTGATAAACCCCCAAATGACACGTAATGTTATGTAGCCACCGCTGCAACGCTGTTTTGCTTACCCATCATATCTTTTGTCTTCTTGAAATGTTTGTACCACCTTCCAAATTCTTGACATTTTGCTGCTGAGACATTTGCATAGTAAGTGCTGTTCACAATGGAAGAAATCATACTCTGCATGAAGAGGGGGGGGGAAACATTTGTAATACATAGTGGAACAAGATGGAACACAGAAATGATTTCAATTGTGAAAACTAATGTTTTAAAATCAACTGAGTACCAATACATTTTTGTTTCACACTTTAGCCTAAAGCCTCAACTTCTGAAAATTCATTAAGTAGATCATCAAATGCTTATTTAAGTAGAAAGCAACAGCCCACGGAGACCAGTATAAAGCTATCAAACCCACAGATTTTGCTCAAGTACTTATGGAATCTCCATCAATGTCATCTATTCGTAGGCTGACAAACTTGCACTGATCCCAAGAAATCCAGGTACTTGAAGATGACTTTATGATCACAATTCATAACAAACACCACTTTGAGGTTTGGTGACTACACTCAGACATCCTTGCTACTGAAAGCATCACCTGGAAGCTTATTAGAAATGCAAAATCTTAGCCCTGACCCCAGACCTAGACAATCAACACCTACATTTTACCAAGATCCCCAGGGGTGGCATGCACATTAAAGTTTGGGAAACACCACTTGCACTTTTCACTCATATTATTTGGGTTTCAATTGGAGGTGCATTAACACTGCTCAAAGGTTAACTGACAACACTTAAGGAGAAAACTATTCAAAGAGATCTCTATGGAACAAAAATATATATTGCAATCTGATTACTAATTTCATCGATAGTAAACCTTGAGTTTTGAATTTCAAACTAGCCATAAAAATATTTAAATGTACACATTTCATGCTTAATTTCTAAGGACACCACAAAAAAGAAAATGACCTATTTTGCCACTTGACTTCATTCTGTTTTGAACAAAAACCTAGAACTATCAGAGTTGATGGTTTAATAGAAAAATTAAGATAATATGGGACCTCCCCGGTGGCGCAGTAGTTAAGTGCTGCGCTGTGGAGCTGTCGGCAGCGGCCAGGGGAGTTCGAAGCCTGGCCGGGGAGAATTCCACATGGTGCGGCAGACCTCTCCTGCCTCACCCGCTGCTCCCCTCAGCAGTGTATTTCTGATCTGCCTGTTCTGCTACCCGCTCTGTCTCTGGTGAGCCCTCTCGCCACCCCACGCCTCTGGCCTGTACCTCAGCTTGTATGTATAAATAAAAAAAAATAAATCTTAAAAAAAAAGAAAAATTAAGATAATAATTTTGATGTATCACTAGGGACTATTGTTTTGTTGTTGTTTTTTAAACTAATTTTCAACAAAGAAAATGTGTTCTCCTCCCAGTAAATTTTGGTTATGGTAATTTCTGTGACTTAATTCACCATTATTTTTAACCATAACACCCGTATCCCTTAATAGCGGCTAAATTAACTTCCAATTGAGTCAGGAAATAATAGATTTTGCAACACCAATTCATCCCCCACTCCTACAGTATAGAAATATGAGCGTAGATTTCAGACTTCAGTTAATCTATGGTGAAATAGTTTACAGAAGGCAGCACTGTTTGGGAGGCAGTGAACAACCAGAAAAGCCAGTTTGGGGACAAAAGTATTTTTATATCGTTATCTTCTTTAAGCTACTTCTAATTGAAAACTCTTTAAGCTATTGATTCCCTGACATCCATTATCAGTGTTAATTTTGTAAAATGCACACATTCCTATAAGATGTAAATCTTGGAGATCTTTGAAGAACTTCCAGTGAAGGATGAGCTGGAGTCACATTATTTAAGTAAAACATGGCCATCTTTCCTAAAAGGCAGTGGGATAGCTTTTATTTTTGACACTTTCTACTGTATAGTCATTTTCACATTGTATTTCTCTGAAAAGACATGCTTAATGGGCTCTTGCTGCTCTGCCATTAATCCAGTAGCTTGCAATTTTACTAAGAGCCTCCCCCTCACACCAGAGTGCAAAAAGATACTTAGCAAGGTTGCCAAAACCAGAGCCAGAAGATTACCTGAGCCAGTTAACAATCCGTCAGCTTCAATCACACTTACTCTATTGTAATAATGGATCAATAAAGTCAGACACTAATAAAACCAGTGAGATCGCTGATGGATAATGGTGATTCTGCAAATGGATGACAGTTGATGTTCTTCCGCTTTGGCCCAATTTTCAAAAAATAATTACTCATATCTAGACATTCTGGCAGTTTCTTAAATGCTAATATATTAGTACATATAGGTTTTAAATGTCATTTATACCTTAATTTTCAAAAATGTATGAAATATCTCAATTTTGCTGTGCTTTTGGGTAAACATCCAGTCCTCTTCAGTTGGCCTTGAGTGCTATGTAGGAAATTTGTGCTTTGTTGCCTGGACGGCACTAGGGATACAAAGGCAGGTAATACACAGCCTCTACCTGCAAGATTTTACTGTCTATTAGGAAGACAGATAAACAGATCATTTCAACTTGAAGTGAAAAAAATATATGAGGGGGGGTGGGAGACTATATTGTGCATGAAAAAAAAAGTCTGAAATATTTTTATAAAACTCGAGCCCATATGTAATAGTGCTATGTAGTTCATTATTATCCATATGTGGAAAATAATATCCATATGTGCATGATCATCAAACCTTCCCCTGCCCTTATTTAACCCTAAACCCTTACATGACTTTCTACTCTGTCAAGTGGTATATGCTTAGGGAACTCTGATTAATATGAATATTAGCCTAAGCAAGACATTAATCAAAAGAGTAATCTACAGGTTATGGTGCATAGCAAAGCACCATCTTAAGAGTTTTTATCTTTCTGTGCTTTTGGTGGGGTGGGTGGGCTGAGACATATTTTCTACTCAGGTAACCTGGAGTCATCTCTATTTTTACTGGAACAATATGCAGTAATCTGTACAAGTAAAATGCTCATGGAGCCACCGCAGGAGGCTTTTTTCTTGTGGTCAGATCCCTACTGCAGGCTTGGGAATGGCATCCGAACCGACTAGCTACTTTCAAGGGCAGGTAAGAGAGATTTCAAAACTTGTGGGACAGATGGCATTTGAAAGGTCATATTCACACTGTAATCTTAAATGTGAAAAACCATAAAGCAACACCTATTGTTTTGACAATACAAATAACAGAAGGTCAAGATTGGTAATATTTTCCTAAGTCGGGGCTATAGATGGGCGGTAGACTAAGGTCCACATTTCTGAGGAGGCTTGGGGTCCTTGTATGAAGCAAGAGGAGACAGTGGTTTAAAAAAAGTTACACTCAGCTTGTGCAGGTCTGGAGCTACGTATTATTTTTCAGCCCAAATGCCTGACATATATTAAATACATATTAAATGTTCACCTGCTAGAACAGCTAGCTAAATCAGCATTCAGGTCTAAGATATCATACAGATAGATGACCTTGGTCAAATTAACTGACCCCTCTATCCGAACTCCCCATGCTAACTGGGAATGACAGCAGGTCTCACCTCCTGGGCTGCTTCTGAGAATCTATTCAGTCCAGCAGCTTTCCCCCACTGATTCAGCATATACTTATTGAACACCTATAGTGTGGTAAAGCACTAGGCAAGTTGTTAGGAAAATAATGACTTGAAGAGACATCTATCTACCCTCAGAGAGGCAATAAATGAAATAATGAATGTGATGCAATCAGCACAGAGCCTGGAACATACCAAGTATGGACTGAAGAGATGTTAATTACTATGACAACCCTCTGCCTCCTCCTCTTCATTGGACTTTCATTATATGATCACATTTCAGAGCAGTCAAAAAACTGTTTTAAATCAACAATGAGAGCATCAGGAAGAATTTTCAAATGACATGATTTAAGGCAAATTTTCCTATTAACAGAGTGTACCAATTAAATCACAAACTACAGGTCAGATCAAGGGGTGGTAAGGGAGAACAGGAGTATCTGCATTTGTTTCAATATTCCAATTCGAAGGCGTTTCCTGAAGCTGGCCTGTACCTGGTTGCTGACATCAGGAAGACATGCCACTTCCCTGACCTGAGGTTCGACTCTCACTTCTCCCCTCTCCAGCTAACAGCTGCTCCTTCTTCAGTATACATTTCAGGTATCTCTGCTTCTGCAAGGTTTCTCCTGACTTCCCAAACATGCTGCACACAGCAGGACTAAAGCACCTGTCACACTGTTTATTTTCTACTAGACTGCAAGCCTGAGTCATCTTCACATAACCTGACTTATTGCGGGGCTGGGTACATACTAGGTGATCAGCGAAAGGTCACGGGAATGAGCCACACTCCAGGTGACTGGAAAATCCTCTTTTTCCCCCCCTAAAGGTCAAAGGTAGTGGCAGCTCCATTATCATGTGAATCTTAAACCCCTCACTTTTAGCTGTCACTACAGAACTCCTAATCTGAAGAACCTTTGTTCATTAATTTGCAAGAGATTCCTTCCCAGGTTTTTCAAATACATCCCCACAGATGTCTCGGAAGTCGCAGAGCTGGTTATGTTATTCCAGTTCTCTCGCACTGTCTATTTATACAAGCTCTCCAAAGCACTTTGAAAAAGACACAACTTACATGGTAAGTTTTCCTATTCAGTGGCCGGTCTGTGTAAAACATCAATGTTCAGAAATAAAATAATCGGGCTGACAACACTCAGCTTTAATCCCAAGTTCAAATGCTACGTCGTACACAGACCAATGAACAGACCACAGCTTTCTGAGCTGGGAACCAGAATTTGAAAGTCGGCAGAAATTGGCCGTGGGTCTCCTAACCCTGGAGTGACACAATATTCTCATCCTAGGAGCCAAGTTGTAAGCTTTTCTAAGACCCATAAAGCACATGTCTACTCCCTATGAGGAGCTTCGGTTCTTTCTGAGAGTCTGCTGAAGTTCCGATCTGAACGAATGCCATCTTCACAGAAACCCCAGTACTCTAGAATGATGCCATCTGCCACAGGCTGAGCTTCCTTTTCAGCCAAATACATTATTTATAACCTTTCTAATTGTGAAAAGGTAAGGGTGGAATTTTTCTAAAGCCTGACTTAGATCTGGTTAGAACATTCTCAACCTTTACTCTGAAAGACTGCAGGTCGCTGCATTTGAAAAACAGAAAAACAAACAAAACCCCCACAAGGAATTGGTGGAGGTTACATAATTTTGCAAAATACCACATTCTTCAAATATACTGCTAGAATATGACATACACAAGAGGTATACATTTAGAACACATTTTAGAACTGAAGGAATGTAGCTTTATTTTTCTACTTGGTCATCTTAGGAGCCAATAAAGAGGCTTGGGGAGAAGTGAGGTGAGGCCTTCTGGACAAAAAAAAAAAGGATTCATCAACCAGAGGAGAGGCAGTGATCTGATTACCCTTAAAATTGCTTTGTTGTGCCTTTAACAACAACAACAAAAAAAACCCACCCCAAAACAATGCTAATCAGGTTATTCAATCATTTAAACCAAAACTGTTCATGCTTTTCTGCCAAATCAACCAACCACAGCAAAATCTGTTATCTCTGATTGCTCAGCTTCCAGTCAAAAAACAGTTAACCCCCACTATACCAAAAGCTTCCCCAAATATCCTCAAAGCTCTGCATGTTCAAGGAGAATAAAAAGGAAGTCATGTCATTTTTAAAGGGTAGCCCGAGTGCTGTGGCACATTTGCATATTACGGTAGATTGTAATAAACTAAGCAGCCAGCACCAGAAGCCAGGAGCTCCCCAGCAGTTCGTGTGTTCTCCATACCAGCTTTTCATGCACTACTTTTTTTGTTTTTTTAAACAGGATTGTGATATCATGATCAAAACTTACTCAAGACTTGCTGATGATTTAACTGAGGTGGGAGGAGGTAGCAAGAGCATCTACAAAATGGTGGTTCACCCATGTTTAAAGCTTTCAGGCTCCATCAGCAGAGAGGGCAAAGGCTACAACATCTTATTTACACAATTATCTAAATACGATTAAACAGCTGATGGACAAATATTAAACTGGAAAATGTATAGTCATTTCAGCTTAATGTAATCCTCTTTCTGTAAACACCCAAGATGATTTTTTTCAACCAGAACAGTCCTGACATCTCATAAGCCTAAGGGTGAATAGCAAGAGATTGTTTTTGATAGTTATAAATATTCAAAAGACATGCAGACCATCTGCTTTCATAATACAGGTAAAGCAAGACTGAAATGGTGACTGCTGTATAAAAATGATTCTTTTAACAAAGTCTTCCTCTCCTCGAAAACTATAAAGACAGATGTCAAAAACTGTTTACACAGAGCAATCAGGAGCGTGCAAAATGTAATATTCCTTTTACACACAGTGCTTGCTAAAGAGATTTTTTTTTTCTTTTTCTTCCCATCTGTGTGTTGCAACACATTTCTACAAGTTAAAAACATTTTTTTCAAACAGAGATCTCATGAATACCCAAAAACATGCTATCTGGTTTCTGAATGCTAATTAATTTCAACTAAGGAATCTGAATATTTTTTTCTGTAGGAAGGAATGTATGTTTTGAATTGGAATACTCTAGAGAGACAGTAAGGGAAATAATTTTGAACAGGTTTAATTCCATAAGGCGATTTCCATGGTCCTACCTTGTCTGTCATATATATCTCTAATGGCCATGCTTTAAATGAAAGCATATCATGGCTAATAGTCTTTGGCATAAAGTCTAAAATAATTGTTTTCTGCAATAAATGTCTGTACACGCAAAATGTGTGTGTGTGTACGTGTACAGACATTTACGTATATATATGTACATTTATATATATGACATTTATGTGTGTATATGACATTTACGTGTGTATATGCACACACACACACAGAAACCTTAAACTTCTCAGTTGATGCATCATGACACATAAAGGCCTACAATTAATTTTCGGGACTGAAACACCAATCTTGACAGTAACCTTTTTATGTATTGTATTAATGGCAGAGAGGCATTAAGCACCTTTTTATAATTTTCAATAAAATGAGCATTTACTGAACAATCTGTCAAACTGCTGGCTCTCTGTTCCTTCACATTACTATTTTCTTGAGAAGTGCAACTTCACATGCTCTGATGTCCCTCTCCATGCTCCATGTCCTGTCTGCCTAGGGCCTGAATGTTCACAGTAGATTTTACATGTATATGGAGAACTCAAAGGTCAAACTTTAATTTCAGATCAAATGTAAACAACTCTATATTTCAATACTATTTTTTAGTGAGTGTCAGTAAAGAGGTGTTTTGTGGTGGTTTTTTTTTTTAATCCCAATACTACCAACAAGCTCTAAAAAGAACATGAGATGGTGACATGGAACAAATTTGTTCAAAATTAACAGGTAGTCCCCATCTGGTATTTGGGGTAGGGAGGAAGGGAAATAGGCTTCAATTTATGAGAAGCAAATGACAGGATTTCTAAGTGTAATATTCTGTTTGTGCATGTTAGTTTATTCCCCAAATCTTTCCCTCTGGATCTGCTATTGCTTTCTAAGCTATTCTCTTGGGAGATACAACTGGGACATATTCGGAATCTCAATTTGTTGAGAAGAGACTAATCACTTCTAAATTTTACTTAAACTCCAGTTGTCATAGTTATGGCTCTCGCCATCTTGATCAATCTCAGTGCCTGAAAATGGCATTTTCACACAAAGTAACCTTGTACTGCACTAGAATTGGAGACTCAGTACGAAGTTCCAAAGGAATACAAAAGGAAGTCCAAAGAGAACATATCCAATTCTGTTTTTGTTTTCTTACTGTAGTCCCTAAAGATGAAAATAGGATCATTTCAAAGCACAGATATTTTATTAATTATATAAACATCAAATTCATAATTCTTAAATGTTGGGTCCGGTTCATATGGCCTTTCAACATGGTAAAATAATTTTACAGAAGGTCCAGATAGTATCTTCTGACCAGATTTTCTATATTGTCCTTGTGTACAAAAACCTAGCTAGATGTTTCCTCTGCTAAAGGCTTGAGCTCAAGCCTGAATCTATTAGTAGAGTTTAAATTAAAAATTATTTAAAAGGTATTATTATGAAAGGCATGCAATTTTTCAAATTCACTACACATAGAGGTTTGTTTGTTCATCTGCAATATGAAAGGAATTAAACTGTATAATCTCCACAGTGCCTTCTACCAGCTTTAAGAGTCTATGAAATCTATATGTCTTCCCAGAGTTCCTATAGGGTCTTCTTTTGTGACTAAAGAAGATTCCACAGTAATATACATCATCCATCCTCAGGCACTCACTGTGAAAACATCCCCAACTAGAGTTTTATTTTTACAAAACCCTGATAATTTGCTTATAATGTGATTATTTAAAATATA
This sequence comes from Scalopus aquaticus, assembly GCA_004024925.1. Classification (NCBI taxonomy): domain Eukaryota; kingdom Metazoa; phylum Chordata; class Mammalia; order Eulipotyphla; family Talpidae; genus Scalopus; species Scalopus aquaticus. Next base: position 46,869 of record PVIJ01009424.1, read on the forward strand.
CTCAATGTGATGAAACTAAACCTAATGCTAACCCAAATAGAATTTTCACAAACTTTTATTAGATAAGCCAAATCCAATGAATTTTACTTTATTTTATGGCAAAAACTGTTTCCTAAAGCTAAATCTTGCACATTTGGCAAATGCTTATTCTTTCTCGGATGACCCCTGTGTGGTTAAATCTCCTGTCTTCTATAGTGATTAAAATTTCCAGTATCTGTGCTTAGAAATAGCAGAAAGAAAGATACCAAATTTGTGTTAAGCTCCAGAGGCCTTAAATAGAGCATTCTGAAAAAGTTAAAGCCTCAGAGTGAAGAAAAGAACTAAGTAGTTTGATCAAACCATTTTTTTCCCCAAAAAAGTAAGTACTAGAATTAGGCTCTGTACTCTTCACAGATTTTATACTCTCTGTTCACATTTTCTGTATATGAACACACTTAGATTTTTTAGTAACATTACTTAAGAACTGGGGGTGGGGGTGGGGGGGGGGTCCAGCTTCAATGCTTTTCATAGGGCCACAGAACACTCTCTGGAAATCTCATGAAAACTATGGAAGCTCTTCCCACACATACTCCCCAAAGTGGCTTATTGACTTCAGGGTCTGCTCACACCCTCAGAAGTCCATCGAGGGGTCTAAGGACCCCACTCGATCTGACGCAGTATTTCAAAGGAGACGAAGAATGGCATCAGGTCCTTGACTTCTGTGCCTTATTAGACACTGCTAGCTGTGAGCTAGACCTGCCATGTCTATTACATAAAAGCAGTGTCACCTCTGGATTATGTCACAGAGAAAAATTCAACTTAATCTGGCTCATCTCTAGCAAATCCATGAAAATGCTTCAGTTTAGGAAAATGCCATATACGGGTAATCACTTACATAGGCGTTACAGTGAAACGGTTAAAATGCTTTGGACGTCATGCTATACTCAGCCGACCGCCACTGCTTGTGCTCTGGGCTGAGCTCGTGCTCGCACAGAATGTGGACAAACCAAGTCTCTGAGGCCCATTCTGGAATGGCTAAACAGTTATCTACACTTGCAGCTCTCACTAAATTCAGGTGATTCTGGACCTTTATACAGTAGACTTCTACCCATTACATGTTTATAGCCCTAAACAGAGTCTCCAATGCCAAGTGTGGACTCCCTAACAGGGAGGGACTGACCGCTAGCACTTCCATGCTGGCAGTGTCTGCATCTCTGTCTAGAAACCATTTGACTCTACTATTGAGTTTTTCCCTCTTTATTTTTAAGTATAAGAAATGGACAGATGGAATTAACAGCAAAAAAGTATGGATCTCAAACATAACAATTGAGACAAAATGAAAAGTGGTTGCCATTCTGAAATATGTGTTGAATTATGGAAGAAAAATTTTACATCTGCATAGAAATATGTTAAGGCCTGTGTAGTAGTGACATATAATTACATCTTTTATAGCATTTTTGAGACCTCTAGGTCCCTTTTGTCTCCAAGACTATTGTTCCGCTTGCAAACAGAAAAGCTTTGTACATATCTTCAACAATATTACCATGTAAGCAAAAATATAGAACAGCTTAAAATATCAATAGGTTTTCATCCAGAAAAATCCACAAGTAAGTTGCTCTTGCTTAGGTAAATTAAAAATCTAGAATTAAGAATAACAACAGAAAATATTTCATAAGGTAGGATACTATAGACAAGATTATCTATAAAAAAACTACTAATAAAACTGACATAATTTATTAGTTCACGAAATAAACAAGGGAAGATCCTATAAAGTTTTTTTAGTTTACCAAATATTTCTCAGAGCCTACTGTATGCCAGGATCTACAACTACTATCCTGAGTAAAACAGTCCCTTTGACTGCCCATTTACAGCATACAGAGAGTGTTAGTCCACAGGTAATTTCAGAAGAATGTGGAAAGTGTTAAGATGGATGCATAAGGGGGGACTGATGGTATCCTGAGGGAAGGGGCTGGGATGAGGGGAGTTAAAGGAAAGGACACTGGGAAAAGCTCCCATCCTGTTGACATCCCCATTTTTATCTTCCTTGACAATCTCTAAGGTATTACATTTGCTTAAATTGCAAATGGGCTTAATTAAAGCACGAGGCTTGAGTCTTCCCCCACTTCTATTTTAAAATACACTAAACTTTATAATGCTAAGGATGGTGCCAAAAGTACCCCTTAAAGGTGAGAATGAGTTATAAATTGGTCCTTTAATCTTTTTATAAATGAAACATATTTTGCTGTTTGCATAAAAAGTGAGGCTGGTATCAAAACTTTCTAGGTAGCAGAAAAGTTTCTGAGACCATGCGGAGCCCACAAGTGAGACTTCAAAATCTCAATCCCCACATCTTAGAAAAACAACTAAAGTCACTATATATTCTAGATGTTTTACAAGTATTCACTCCCGTGATTCCCACACAATCCTGAAAAATGGGTACGGTTATCCTCCTACTTTAGAGATGGGGAAACTAAGGCAGGGAGAGTCTTACACCTGAGCTTCTGGAGCTGTGACCCCAGAGCTACATCCTTGACCCCTATGTAATAAGGGCCACCAGCTCAGTCATGAAAACAATGACAAAGAGCAAAGACACACAGAGACTCACATGCAACAGTGGCAGAAGGAAGCTGCTGGAGAAATATATCATCTCAAGAAATCTTTGCATTACGCAATAAAAAGAGAACAAAATCAGGCTCTGTTATACAATTCAGGAATCTCAATACATTTTGGGAAATAGCTTTTGTGATGTTTCACAAAGCTAATAGTTGTTTTGGTAGCTCCCCATTTTTTAATTATCTTGGAAAAAATGCTGGAATGTGACAGTAAAATGGGGGAAACCCTGGACAAACGGTGGGAGCAGTAATGACGAAGCCTGTGGTCCCAAATGGGTGAACAATTAAGGCATTCATCTTTGCTTAACTTTCCATCTTTTCTTAACATATTGTCTGCCTTGCATCTTTAATCCCTATGAACAAACTAGTTAGGTTAGCATTTTTATAGAAAAATACCGTGATTAAAAGATCATCGTTGGGGGTGGTGGTTGTTTTTTTAAAGAAAATCAAGGAAAAATGATGACTGAGGAGGATCGAGTTTTAGAATAAGAATGAGTGACAGGAAAAAGACTGCTAAAGGAAGTCATCCACCATCTCCAAAGGAGGAAATCTGCAGCCCCATGAATTGTCTGTCCATGCCGACACTCCAGCACCCCATCGAAATACTGCAGATTAGCACACAATACAATCTCACATTTTCTGTAGCGCCCTTCATGCAAGCATCCCAGGGTGCTTTACAATCATTATGAGTTAAAATTAAAACTGAAGCACATACAATTCCTAATAGAATCATTTTAAAAATGCTAAACAGAACAAATAACTTTTAAGTCTAGATTTAAAAGTCCCAACTGCCAGCGCGTTCCTTACTTCAATTGGCAAAGAGCTGCAGAGCCGGGCTGAAGCTCTCTCCTGTTATGTTAAAGGCTCTCTCATGTTTTTCATACTCAGAGCACGTTATGATCAAGCAGTTTCCAATGAAAGGGGGGAGAAATTGGGTGCCTGTGGCTGTTTGTTTTGATGGTTCTGAATTTAAGATTTTGTTTGTTTGTTGTTGATGAGTTTGTTTGCGGCCCAAACCGGACACGAAATAGAGCAGGTTTCAAAAGCAAATTCAGAGAGCGGCCAACCTGAAACTTAAGGAGTAATTGTCAGAAAGAAAAAAGCACACACACAAAAAAAAATGCTCTAAGCCTAGCTGTTTTAGCAAGAAAATCAGATTGATTAGCATGATTTGGCTGACTTAAAAAAAAAATTAGAAAATAGCACTTAATAGGCTCTCTCTGAGACCATGTCTATTTCTAAGCCTTGGCAGTGTTTATTATTCTGCAAATCAGAAAAAAAATAGGGGAAATGCTCTCATGATATGGTAATTTTCCTTGCATTAGTGATTTTGAGGTCAAAGGAAACCTGTTCAGATCTAAAACAAAGCATAGGTAAAAAATCTATTAAGTGAAATTGAAGTACTTACACGTTGTTAAGCACTCTGTCAATTGGCATGGCTTAAGCTCTTATATTTTACTATTGTGAAAAAGATAGTGGCTATAAAATATTTGAGATCAATCCATTTTAAGTGAGATGCTTTATTAAGTTTGGATTTTTTGATTAATATGTCTAAAAGGTTCGAGAGAGCCAACGTCAAGCATGGTAAAATCCTTATGTATCTAAGTTGGCTAAAATAAGCCTGATACATGAGATTCAGAAAGGAAATCTGCAGCCTGAAGGACACTCCTATTGTACTTCCTACCTATCTAATGTTAACACCGGGAAGGTAGCTCACTAAGTTGAAAGAGGAACTAGAACAAAGTATTCACTGGTTCAAAAAAGGAGGCAGTAAAAGTGTCTGGTGTAAATTTAGCAATTTGTGCAACTACCCCAGAAGACTGCTTAACCATTTCCTTTATGAATAGCCACAATGCAACTGCAGAAAGAGATTAAAAAAAAAAAAAAAAAAAAAGTAGCCAGTGAGTATCAAGTACCTCAGCACTTGCAAAGCCGGTATTTGTAACCTGAGAGTCTCTGGCCAGTAGGGGAAGAACTGGGGAAAGTTTTGTCAAAAAAAAAAAAAAAAGAGGTTGGGGGAGCTCCTACGTGGAGATTTTCCTCAAAACACAATATATTTAATAACAGTTTATTATTTTATAATTGGAAGGGGGGAAGTTCAAAGTCCTACAAGCAAATCTCAAAAGGAACCTTTCTGCTTTTAAACAGAGCTGCCAGTTAAATTTTTGCCCACCATCTCAGGCCAGTAGATGACTAAAGTCTAAATTTCAAACAGACTGAAAAAAATTCAAATGTCCCTGTTTCCAATGAAAATGTCTAATATTGTCTTGGGGCTCAAAACAAAGAGCTATTAGCTCAGTTTTACCCTAGTGCCCAGAGGGACATGGAAGGATGGGGTGGAGAAGGGCCCGCCAGAGAGCTGCTAAGGTTAAACAATTTGGAACCTCCCAAATACACTGTCCTAGCAGTCAGTCCCCGGGGTCTACCTCACCCACTCCAGTTCTAAATTAGGGACATAAAACAATGGTGCTTTAAAAACAAAGTAATGCACAAACAACAAAATCAAAGATTTTGTCAGTCCCTAACAGCCAAACCCATGTAAGAAAAATCTCAATACTGAGACTACAATTGGAAAACTTCAGTGAACTCAAGTATTTTCTAAAGCCTATCAAATTAATGTGAGAAAGGTTTAAGATAAAGTCCGTATCTATATATGTGACCAGGAAAGATACTGAATTAAGCTAGCAGGCTCTGGGGAGGAATTCTGGCCCTATACGTTACCTACCAGCTACGGAACCATCAAAAAATGAGATATAAAATGATCTGCTTGGGGTGAGAGAAGCTCTCTTGAGACATCAAAAGCACTAAATAAAAGTTAACTATTATTTCCGCTATTAAGATGTGTCATCCTATTGCTACATAGGAAATAGGATGCCTGTCACAGAGCAGACTGTCAATTCATATTTTTGAATGAATAAATATGTGACTGTTTCATAGGTTAGAGTCACACGTGAAATACAGCCTATGAATACTGATGCCAGATAGTCTCTTGAGAGAATGTGGTTATTAATGTTCATTAAACATTTTTCAGAAATGTCACCTCAGAACAAAAATTTAGGGGAAAAAAGCACAAGGTGCAGTTTAAAAATATATAACACATATTCAGCACATATAACATACAGCCATCGTGGACAAGGATTTTTAAATTGTTGCTCCAGTGTGATGTCCAATACAGACTGAGAATCACTGAATACAGAGGTTCAGCAAATGTCTGTGGCAATGGCAGGCAGTTTCAGAGAATGAGCAAGGTTAAGCGCTAAGGTGCGGGAGGGCAGAACAGGTCCCTTTTTAATAACTTTTACGACTACCTAATAAGTCTGACATGCGTTAAATCCTGAGATGCTGTCAGGAGACGGGAAACCAAAACTTCCCTTTTTTCAATATTACTTCTAAATGGAATGTTCCCATTCAAATGTATGTATCTTTTGCCACGTGAATATACAAATGGCAATTCTCACTTTATATATAGGACTGGGGCTTGAAGCACCTTCTCCTCAGGTGAAAACAAAACAGAAAATCATCCAGTGTCTTACAAATATCAAAGCTGTGATATGTGAGTGGGGGTGGGGGGGGCAGGGACAGATCAGATTAAAATCTCTCAGGAATATTCAATCTAGATATTTCTAGAAGGAAGACATTAAGCTGGCACAGTAATAACTGACTTTTCCTTATGGTACGTTCAACAAAATGAATCTATCCTTTTATCAAAATATATTTACCCAGTGTTAAGTTCAGGGTAAACTACCATCAACATGACATGTTTTACTGTAAATCAAAGTGTTTACTTTTTTCACTACCAGTGTTCCTCCCAGATCCATAGTCTCAAAGCTCTCATCACCACAGTATTCTTGTCCCCAAGCCAGGTTGATTCTCTCCTCCCGTCTTGCAGTTCAGAATACATAACATCCAACTTACCTAACCACATCCCCTGAGAAAAGCAAAAGTAACAACAAAATGCTCAACCTCAGATCTATAATAAGCTAAGCATCTCTCATGTCTTAGAACATTTTACAAAAATAAACACAGGGCACAAAAAAACTTAATAAATGGATGTCAATCTCTCTGGGCAGATTTATGGCAAGAAAGCAGTAAGAGAAATAAAGGTATGAATTGTAAATCAAATCACATGCACACTTACGGAATTTCTGTCACTAGAGGAAATCTTGCAAACATTATCAAAGAAAACACTACTGCACCCCCCAAAAATAAGTATTCACCTTAAAATCAGCACTTACTTAGAAACGTTCCATTAGGAAAGGACTCTGGATCAGTTATTAGCCTGTATGTTGACTTCTACTCCAGGGACATTGCATTGTGTCTTTTCCTAACTAAGGAGACTAGGAAGCATGGCACCTTCCAGTTCTAAGAACCTAAGTTCAAACTGCACATCTGCTCAGCAAGTATGGGAGAGATCTGGGAGTACTGGGAGCTGGGCTGCTCAGTACCCCCAGGCAAATTCCCGGGAACTTCCACTCCCAGTCCCTCCTGACCTCTGCTGTGTAAAGGGAATCAACTTGCCCACAGGTATGCAATTCTGTTCTGCATATTATTAAAGGGCCCTATTGCCATACTTGCCACTGGGGTATCTTTTCATATCAAACAAAACCAAACCCTTAATGCTCAGTAAAATGTGTATGTGAAGTGTGTGCTAAAAGTTCTCAAGAATGAACCAAAATTCCACAGGGGGTAAAAAGTCCTAGCACTTAGCATTTCCCAGTGGCAGGTCCCGTTCTGTACCACACTGAGGCAATGTTTATATGCTAGACATTTTTCACCACAGCCTCCTCATCACCAAATCTCAACCACAAGGGGAAAATGAGCAGTTTTGCCAAACTCAGCATATATTTTGGTCTCAGCCTTTGTGGACCTGCATTTCCCTTAATAACTCTGTGACAGAAAAGCAGCAAATGGAAATAGTTCATAATTAAAGCATTCAGAATTGAATGTCAGATTCATGGATTCATCTAGAGAAACAAAAGATGATGCAGCAGAATATAAAATAACTCCCTCATTCAGAGGATAGGTTGCATTTTTCTCATAATGTTAAATATTAAGTTAATTTCAAATATTTGCTGCTGCTAAACAATGCTTAGTTTTTTGCTTTTCTTTTTTTTCCAATTCTATTTGAAAGAAAGGAAATAGATTTGTCATTACAATTTGACATTGAAGTTACTGCCTGGCCTCATCCTTAAGTGATTACAGTGGGCTCTCCGGCTAAGCGGGCCAGGACTTCTGAAGGCCTCTCTATGAAATTTCACCAGTGTATAACTCTAAAACCAAATCCCGAATTTCATTTTGCCATGTATTTAATGTTGCAATTGTCTGCATTCAATTCATTCCCCATGATAACATTAAGTAAATTCACAACTGTATTTATAAGCTACAGTGAGGTGGCGTTTATTGGCTGAATGTTGATATCATTTAACAATTAGTTCTCACTGCTTATATTCATAAATACTTGTACTGGTATCCTCTAGCTCATGGTAAACATCTTGAAACGTTGCCTGAATTTACTTCCAAAATCAATGGGATATTTAGAAACATGAAGGTAGCTGAAATTCCAATACTGGGTGTTTACAAATATTTTAACTGAGTTCTTTAGAAAAGTTTACTTCTAGAACATTTCAAAATTTTAAATGCTAGTAACCAAGTGATATATCATATGAGCTGTCTGCAAAACCCAAAGTCCCAGAGGTAAGCGTCACCTGCTTCATTATATCATCCTATTGATTTAACTGTGTTTAATTAATTTAAATTACTTTTATTCGATGGTTATATATTCCCATCCTCTCTACTCCAAAGGTAAGAGTGGGAGGAAAGAAAGAGATAAGCTAAAATGATAAAAAAGAGTTTGCTCTGATTTTCAAGAATTGGACACTTAATAGAGAAATTATTTTACCTATGGCTACAGTTTACCTTAAAAGAACATAGAAAGCCATCATTAATTATAAACTTAATTCATTTGCTTCATTCTCTAATTACTCACAAATATCAAAGTAAAGCTGAGGGACTATAATGCTGCAAACCTGAAATGCATGGAGTGCCATGAAGCAGTCCCACACACGCCCACAAGCTTCCTTCCAAAGGTGCCCACTATCTTCACCAGCATCACAACAGAAATACATCTTGAGAGAATCTCAATGGCAGAAATGTTTACAGCAAAGTCATAGGATTCAAGCTCAAAGGACTAACTACCATTCATAATGACCTTTTAAACTTCAATTAACTGCAAAACTTAAATTCCGTTAAAAACTAGTGATACCAGCACCAGTGATGCAAAATCACAGTATGCCCTTACACTGGTCATGGGCATCAAGGATGGCACTGCAGCCCACTGACGCAATGACCACACAAGCAGGTTCGCGATGCCCACTGTTTTACTTCAAACCAGCTGAGCATTATTAAAATGATGCTTGGTTTTAAATCCGGAAAATGGGCAGTATGTAGCTCAAGCTTTAGCTGCCCTTTACCAAAACTCACTCTAAAAATCATGTACAATAATTAATTTTTGTCTCATTTCAAAAATCCCTGATCATAGAGTAGACATCTCAGAGGGAAGAAAAAAAAATCCACTTAAAAAAAAAAAAGTTAACCAATGCCACAAAACTGGTGACAAAATCCTAATGAAAAATAACGATTATATCTTTAGCTACAGGTAAGAGAATTCTGTTATCCTTATCACTATTCTTGCTATATGCTTTTTTTGGGGTAATGAACAAAACATTCCCAAACTCTACTCTTAGTCAGGTAGCATGGCGATGTTGTGCGTGTTACCACCACCACCACGGCCACTGCCACTCACCAAAGGTTCCAGAAACTCAAGCTACCTTCACTCTTTTTAAAATAAAGGAACTCAGGAGAACGGAGCACCCATGCCTAGAACACTCAGAAGAGGAATCTAAAACAAGCCAGCATGGAGTTCTGCTAAGCTGTTTTTCTTTCGCTCTTTTCCCCCAGGGAGAAAAAGTGTAAAGGCTCTGCTCAGAATGAATCAGGCATATTTTTTTAAAAGTCACCAGTGGACAAGTCACTTTGCATTTTTGGCAGATTCTTGCTTCAGATACCAGTTGCTTGGGCCTATGGAGCCCCATCAGACCTCACATCGGGGCTGCCCAGGTTGTCTTATTATTTATTACATGCTATGCTAAGTACCTGTGAAAGGGGGCACTCCTTGGCCAACGAACTCTGATTCATATCTTTCAGTAAGTCCTTCAGAGCATTCCTTACTGTGGTGTGCGACCATTGTTCGGGAGGCAAGTCTTCTAGTTTGGGGCAACTATTTGAGACATAGATTAGAAAGGGGATTATTACAAGATTGCATCCCGCTGCAGAACATTCCTTTAAGACAGACAGATTTCATTTTGCGCATCAAACAGATGCATCTGGAGATTGCTCTCGGTCTCCTGATTGTTCCGATTAGTTAATTACTTTATACAACACATCTGCTGTATCGATGCATGAATTATACATCAGCTGCCTGTGGTGGCTATTTTTTCACGTTACTTCTACCTTCCTGCTCTGATGCGCTTGGGAAGACAATTTAAGGTGTACTGCTTTCTCACCAGCCGTCGTGAAAAGCATGAACATATTAACCGCCTTCCTTTCATGACTCTGTTCGTACGAATTAAAATGGGAAAAAATATATAAATAAATGAGATCGCGGCAATAGTGAATAAGGCATTCTTTCACAAAATGTACACAGATGGCACTGTTCATGATACGCAAAAATATTTTTCTCTTAAGTAAACTTTATGTAAAATGCCTTCTTATAATGCATCATTTAATTGGCTTAATGTACAAAGTCTTGTCTTTTGATAACCGGCACAAACCTACAAATTTTGAGGGGGGTAGGAGTGGCTTTTAAATCACACATTGAAGTCAGAAAAATAAAGCAGAAGGTGTAGGTGGTAACAGAGTCAATTGGATTAACATTTCTGAAACAAAGTTAAAAAAAAATTGAAGGTTGACCAGACAGGGAGAATGTTCTGCCCTAGAAATGCTGTCCTGACTCACCTGTGCAACTGAATTTTCAGTGTGACCACATGATACACGTCTTGAAGCATATCCGCTACCGTAGCATCAGGGGCATCTGTCACGTAAGACAGTGGAACTGGATTCCACTTTCCGACCTGGATTAGCCCTATTCCAGATAAAGAGAGTGTGTCACTAAATATTTCACCCTTCAGATCACAGACCTAGTAGAAAGTCTTTTCTTCTTTCACTCCCCACCACAAGCAATATTGTTATTTCTGTCTGAATGATTCCCTTCCCTCTAAAAGGCAGGTCAATGAAAATATTCACAGATTAGCGTTCCAAATTGTGAAATTATGTAAATGACTATAGGGTTGTTTATTATTTTGGAAATAAAACCCCATCAATAAAACCTATGCAGAGGCCACATTTTCCTAACTTACAGAAGTTCTAATAAGACATAGCTGAACCAGTTCTAAATAGCTTTACGATTTAGATAAGATTCCCTACTGCAATGGGAATCAGCATTGAAAAATACTTTACAGCCCATAAAACCATCAGAAACAGAATAAAAGAAACAGAACTAGATATTCAGTCATAAATGCAAATTGACTCTCAACAGTCCATCTGCTCAAATACGCTCCTCACTTCCTTGTGGGTCCTCAGTGGAGCAGATTATTAAGGTCAATAAGCATACTAATGATTCAGCTGAAGTAATTTAAAAAAAAAAATCTACCTCGACATTCCACATGAGCAAAATGTGTGTTAACTAAACCAAACTGAATTAAGCCAATTTTTTAAAGCCACAGCCTATAAGGAACCAATGTAATACACAGGCTACAGTTCTTTGAATTAAAAATACTCAGTGCTTTCTCTGCAAGTTAAACAAAGGATGCCAAGCAATTTTTCCAACCCCACGTATGCGTTATTTACCTTTGGCCTGGGCAGCAGAGCTATGCGAATAACCCAGAGACAGCAATGCCATTTCTATCAGCTGGTTGAAAAGCATATCCTTTCTCACCAACACAAACTCTGCATGCTCCTCCTTGCAATCATATTCAATGGCGTTTTCATAATGTTCCACCACACAGAAAACTGGTAGCATGGTTCCTATCAAAAAGACAGAAAAAGAGACGCATACCAACAATCTTCAGGAATATAGAGTCGGGTGGGGAGGGGAAGAGGGAGAAAAAACTAAGGGATGAAAATAAATCTTCACAACCATGAGGGAAGAGACTGTTTCCAAGGCAGACAGGCCACAGAGAGACAGGCACGCACACACAAATATGTACATTCTTTATTATCTTTAAGTTGGAAGACAAATATTTAGCACGTGAACTTGGTCCTAAGTAACATGGGCTCTGCTTTCATTTTTAACAGCGCATTTTCCAAAATTAATTCATGCAGAATTACCTTTCTGATCAAATAATAAAGCTGACGACAGAGAAGTAAGTGTCCTGTCTGATCTGCTGTGAGTGGTATTCAGTATGCACACATAACTACTATACTTGGCTTCAGACAAACCCACCTTCGTGCTTCCCCTACATGTTCCTGTTAATATTAAACTTTTCCATTCACGTCCAAACAAATTATCTTCGACTCTAAAATTATTAGCATTTTCTTCCACTGTGAAAGATATTTACTTAATGGTTCCATAAAAGAAACACAAAACTTAACCAAACCGATGCTCAAAATATATGATTTCAATATGTGCATAACATAGATAAATAAGATTTATTTTTATGGCCATTTATTTAATCTACCTGAGAAAAAAAGATATCACAATAACTATATGTCTTTAAAATGAACAATCTTAGTTATCATAAATGAGAGAAAAATGAGGGAGAGAAAGGGAAACTGGTCTCATCAGGACATATTAGGATAAAGGAATCTGCCTAGATTTGATGTGTTCTCCCTTCATTTACTTTAATCCCGTGCTGGAACTCAGTAGCCAGATGATTAATAAGCCCAGGCCACACCACTGTTAGAAAACAGGTTTCTAGAAACTGAAATCACGGAATGCTGTGGCTCTCAAGGTGCATATGCAGCCAGTGTAGTGTCAGACTTCCAATGATAAACGGAAAAGGGTTAAAAGCAGATGCATCTGAACTGTACTGTGGCAAACTGCCAGGAAGGTATCATCTTTAGCATAAATGATGACAAGGGTTACTTTAACAGGGCACCCAGGATCCCCAATTAGTCCTCTAACATTAATGCCTCTGTAAGCTCTGCCCTCTGAACTCGCTGAATCCTACCAAGTGCTGAAGATGTCTAGTGCATACCAACCAGAGCTAAAAATCAGGATTTCCTAATGACACCAGAGATGCCCTTTAAAAATGCTCCATTTGCTGGTTTGTGCTGAACAAAAGCCGGCAATAAAACAGCTACAATTTTCTACATGTGCATCTTCACCAAAGCTTTAGTGAACTGTTCACAAGAGATTCCAGCTCTGACAAATAAACCCCTTTAGGTTTACTTAGAAAAGCCCACAAACTCATTTGGAGGTACCCAACAGGCAAGGCATGAAAAACAAGTCACAGAGCTTGCCAATATTCTTGTCATTCATTCAGCTGTTTTATACCAGAGAGAGAATCCATCAGGGATCAGAGGAAGACTTGGGGAGACCACAATAAAAACAGCAATATGCAAACTGATGATTTCTTCCTTGGCTTGAAGGGACTTTGGCAAAATCTCCTAAACAAATAAACAAAACCATCCCACCCCTTTTACTTAAGTAGTGCTTTCTCAGCTCAGCCACAATTTTTATCTGACACCTGTCAAACAGAAACCATGCACATGAAAAATAATATTAAAAAAAAAAAACACTACCACTACCACAAGGCTTTGGCAATTTTGTTGTTTGAAGTAAACAGAGAACCTTCTACAATTACACTGCATTTTAAAAATAAATCACTATGAATGCAATGCTTTAAAAAAAAAAAAAAAGCATTTGAGCAGGAAGTGAAATTATTGTACTTTGGTTTCTCCTCCCCCTGTCCTGATGTCTTCAAAGAGTTGAGTTAGTACAGCAAAAATACATGCAGTGATTTTTCTTCTTACAGGATTATACAGACTGTGTTCGACTATAAGCTGCTCCTCAGACCTGCTCCTGTAGGTTTTTCAATCTATTGAAATACACTGGATTTATTTTGGACTTTACTGATCAAATTTAGAGGTACCCTGTAGATAATAAAGGAGGCTATTGATAAAGTGACAACAGTATCACTTAATTACAAATCTACTTGCTAAATCTTCTAGCAAACTGTCACAGTTGTCCTGATACAGGGAGTAACACTGAACAGCAGCCTTCTCTCAACTGTCTGATTATTTGTGCTGGTGTTTGGTGAGACTTCCAACTACAGCAACTTCATAACCTTCCAGCATTAGAAGGGGAGTGCACTGGTCACTGCTGGATGCTAAAAATACCACATGATTTAAACCTGGAGGCAGTCTTAGAAGCTTTTGCTGAAGGTTTATGAGCCTGTGTAAACAGCACGTCTGCCATAAGGAGCAGTGAAGTCTGTAGAATCCTTGTCTAAAACTGTCCTGGCATTAAAGTTTGCTGTGCAAATATCACATAATACCAGAGACAGCTGAAATCTCCTATTTAGGAATTTATGGAACTTATATGTTTGCAGGCGTCAGAAAGTCTTTTTTATAGAGCCCCAGTGCTTCACAGTACAATATTAATGCACTCTGTTTGAAAAGCCGTAATAAATTATATTTTTAATGCTCTTACCCTGGCTTTCTTAAGATGCATACATTCTTGGCAAACAATCAATAAATAAGGTAATCATGAGTAGAGGCCAAAGAATTTGCTGAAGTGCTGTTTTTCCATTTTTAATAGATAAAGATCTAACAATACGGACTGCTGTGTCTGTTCATTTCAGGATCAATATATTCTTTGTTTTCGCCAAACCAAGGAAAAAATAAATGATTGTATGATAAATGTTATGCATCAAACACAATGAAATTCCTCTGCCTTCTAACTTTATCTACTTAATATTCTTGGTTGCTAAAAGATGGCATTTTTATCCTCTGCTTAACAAATGTAAGGAAAATCTGAATCCTATACACAGTTCTTCATAGACAAAATAAAGACTATTATGAGGCACACACATTACACTCAGTGCAGGCAGTGCTTTACACAAACAACGGCGTGGAACACCAAGTTGTTCAACTCTACCAATTTCATATGAAACTGCTAGAAAGGAGTCACCCAGTTATACAGTCTGCTTAAACTTGCCTAAATCTGCTCTTCCTTTATCAAAGTTGTCCAATTTTAGCAAATTTCAAAAATTAGACTCATCAAGTTTTTCACTACTAAATAATGAATTTGTTCTTAAGGAAAAGCCACCAAAAACGGATCACAAAACTTTTCCATCACATCATATAAGACTTCCATTATTTCTAACACTGCCTGACAACTAGTAAGCCTACAAAAGGGGTAGCACGGTCCTCAAATGACCCAAGCATCTTATTCTTAATCAGGGTTAGTTTAAGCAACAACCTCCTACACATTCTCTTATCACAATAACACCTTATCAAGGGAAGCTTTGCGTAACCAAGACCATAATATTCTACCCAGCCCTTATGATCCAAAATGTCCAGTGATTCCAGTCTCCAGCGGAGTAAGATGCTCCACTCAAGTACAGAGTCTACACTTTCAAAACGTGGCTGACACTGCAGCCAGGAATGTAAGTAATTCAGATCAGAAAGAGAATCGAGGAAAAGAACTCACAAAAACCAGTTCTGCCTCTCCACCCTCACACACAGTGGCATTGGGTAGACACAAGGGTTCGAAGCCTTCCAGGATCTGGCTTGAAAGTACTATATTTATTTACCTTTCCTAAGGTTGGTTTTCATCAGATGGCCCGAGTGTTTTAAAGGCACTCCCTGCATTTTTGCACCTGTACTCCCAAGCCTTCCTCTTCCTAGCGGGCTCCCGTTCTGCTCCAGGCGGGCAATCTTGGCTGGTGGACCCTTCGGATCACTCACATTGTTAGACATTTCTGAATGTTCTTTCCCCTGAGTTGCCTCGTTCAAATGATCCATACTCAGTTACCCTCTAAAGATCACCTGCCAGAATTAAAAAAGAGAAGACATGTTATAATTGGTGGGTCTCAATCTCTTTCTGCCTCTCTTCTGTGTATGCATATATGGATATAGACACATCTATGTCTACCCCTAGGTATTTGTAAGATTGCTTACCTAGATATATAATGCAGATGTTCCCATGTTTCTAAACAACAGCATTACATTTCCATTCAAATTAAAGTAATAATTTGTAGAAACTGTACTAATGCACATAAATTAAAAATGTAAGTATTCATCTACCAACAAAACTAAGGCAGGAAGGGCTTACTTTTAGGACAAGAATGACCAGAAATATAACTAAAAAGGAAATAAGATGAATTTATATAGCCCCAATTTTTAAAAATTAATAACTCATTACAGTACACAATAGCAACACTTTAATCAGGATGGAACAATTATCACAAGCCAAAATACTAGCTAAATCTGGTATGCTTACATTTTTCATAGTTTAATTTTTGAGGAGAAAATATAAATACATCACTTCCAAAAGAAGGGAGCCAACACCTGCATTTTAAACTCTCCTTTGGCTTTACAGGTTAATTTATACACAAAGTTTCTACTATCAAAGTTTCAAGAGTTACCTGACCTGTTAAACAACTAGTCAAGTCCTAGTTCAACATGTGATTTGATCATTTTACCCCTAAGCAAACAGACAGAAGTAGGCAGTTTCTTCAAATACCCCATGTCCTGAAGCAATATAACTCATGTTTTAGAATTAACATTTACGCATCCATTGATAATAGAACGCTGTTAAAACATTTTTAACTGAAAAAAAAAAAACATGAAAATACTTTGTGGAATACATATTAGAACCAAGTGTCAAACCTGCTATTTAAAAAAATTTCCATGATTTTGATAAAACATAATCACCAGCACTCAAAAATAATCCCAATATGCAATGATGTCAATGTGTTAATTAACTTACAAAAATTAATAGGTATTCATTTTCAGTCATATTATACACTGGACATCAATTTACATACTGTTCGTATAAAGCAGCTAGTACAGTATCAAAGTTACTTCTAAATGACAGATTTAAGAAGAACTGGTAAGAACAGGTAGCAGAATTATTTTATGAACTTTCATGGTACTTTAAGTATGGAGTTTATCAATGGTAAGGGTAAAGGGACATTTAGGAAAACCAGAGAGAACATGACAATTGTCAGTTTCTTCCAGGAGTCTAATAATAGTTCTACTTATCTTATACCTTTAAGCAAATTATTATGCCAAAGAAGCTATTTAGATCGGGATTTGCTGAAAGCAGTTTGTATTTGCTGGGCCATTCTATAAACCTTTTTTCCCTGTTTAACCAAATATGACTTTGCCCCATATAATCAGAAAAGAGGTGACTGGGGAAGGGGAACAGTGGTATTCCGTAGGTTTAAAAGCAAACCTAATACCAACTGGAGAAGTACAAACTTGGAGAAATAATGGCTACTCATCCTTGTACTGCAGGGTGGCACGCTGAGAAATAAAGGTTTACCGTGGATTCCAGGTCCCATCTGTTTTTGGTTATGAGGTTCATTAACAATAAATGTGCCTCTTTTAACCACTTTTTATCAAGATTACTCTTTTCCATTATATTAAGCTGCAGTCTAAAGCCAAAATTAGAGTGATGATTATTAACTTATTCAAAGCACTCTTTATAATGTTTCATATGGATTATAACACAGGGCTGCCTTTTCTGAAATTGGTTGCCTCACCCTAGAGTAGAAGATGAATTTGAAAACATGATTTGAAAAGAAAATACTTAAGCCCAGGGGCAATTTAAAAGGGGTGGGGGAGGTAGGGGGAGTAGACAACAGCATCAAAGTTAATACTACAAAACAAATTAAGTAGTCATGAGGCTTAACAGCATTGTAAACTGTACAGCAAATGAAACTGGTAGATTATAATTTAGTTCATGTATTGACAATCAAAACATACAGGTCATGCAAAATTGTCCTTCGAATACCCACCTATAAGCGACTATTAAACAGTCATCTTGTAAAAGGCTTTACATTATAAAGCAAAATTACATGCACATAAAACACCCAATTTACTCATTTACTGTATGCCCAAGGCTAAAGTTCACCAAACCTCAGTTTGGAATTGCAAAGAGCAACCTCCACCGGGCCTTCCGGACTGACAGCACGGGAACTAACTACGGTCTCAACAGATGCCAGGCTGAAGAGTTTCTTTTGAGTTACACATTTTAAAACCCATTTCAGTGCAACGTCTGGCTGGCACAGAGAAAGCACGCTACTTTCTCAAAACCCCATTTCCCTCCTCATAAACTAAGTCCCTATATGATACTGAATAAAACAGTGAACTCAGACGCAGCTATTATTTCATTTAAAAAGAAAAAAAGCACGAAATTCCGGTTTCAAGAACCTATTCTTTAGCAATGTGGGACCGTTTTCAACGAGTTCCTTGCTGGTTGGCCTCCCTCGCCCCCACAGAACCCCATAATCACATTTTAAAAGATTGTGCCCTTATCCATTCCATATGGCCGGAAGGATCCAGGCCAAGCTTTCACTGTGACCTTTTAAAGAGACAAAGAAGCAAAGTACTATCTAGAAACAGAAACACTGCAGTTTTACTGAGTGAAATTAGCAAAACCGACCTGAAACTCACCACTTCAAAACTTGACAGCATATAAATAACAAAAACAAAGGAGATTTCCTTTGCAGCCCGGGTTCTTGAAGAGAAGTTCAAGACTGATGTTTTCTATGTCCTTTTTTTTTTTAATTAAAAAAAAAAAAAAGGCAGCAGACCTGAAGGCGACTTCCCCTGAAATTGTATTATTTTCTCTTCCCCTACCCCCGCTCCCCTAAGCGGGGGAAGGGCAAAAACGAACGTCTAGAAGAGTAGCCATGGGAGAAGGGGGTTAAAAAAATCACCATTCGAAAAACAACATATATGGTTTGTAAAATGTCTAACCTCGGAGAACGGGGCTTTCGAAGGGAGAGGAGGGGAGAGTGGGAAGGAGGGAGGAGGGAGAAGATAAAATTGATCTGACAAGTGATTCGTTGGGGGGGGGATCGTAAAAACAAAGCAAAACCCCGTTATGAGCTGTACACTGTGGTGGTGCTGGGGAGGCGAGGTGGTGACTGAGGATTCTCTTAAAAAGAAAAAAAAAAAACAAACCACTGCGGACAAGGTCTCCAGAAAGAGAGAGAGAGGGGGGAAAAAGGTCCCCTCGCTTCCCTCCCTCCCTCCTGCTCGCCCGGGTTCTTCGGTGAGGACAGAAAGTCTACTTCTGGGTGTCACTTGCAATATTGTTCTCCAATAACCCCGGAGAACGCAGAAGGGGAAGGCCACCTCGCCGCCCTTCCGATCGCCCCCAGCCCCCTCCCCAACAATTGCGACTAATATTGACAAAGCTTAAACTTTCTTCCCACAGCCTCGCGCCCCCAACGAGGGACTCTACCGGGGGACAGCGAGGGTGGGGGGCAAAAGGTCGCGAGAAAAACCCCGGAAAGGCACTAAGATGCCACTTTTGATTCGGCCCTCGCTGACAACAGCCCTGAGGACCCTCTCCCTGCCCATGGACGCGAGGCGGGGAGCGTCTGGGGAGCCAAGAGTGCGGGAGAGAGAAAGAGGGGTGGGGGGGAGGGGAGGGAATCAGCAGGCACCCCCAGCCACCTCCACCGCCTCCGCCGAGACAAACTCCCCGCCCCCTCCCCCCCAAAAGTCGCCAAGCTCTCACTCCGCCCGAGTCCGAGGTAAACAAGGAGCACCACAATGGCACTTGGACTTGGGGGTGGGGGGAGAAACCCAGAAACCCCAACAAAACTGATGAGGAGTTTCCCGAAATGAAAGAGGGGAGTGGGAAGCGTCCCCTGGAGTGGCCCGGGCTTGAGGCTCGGTCCCCGAGCAGGCTAGAGGGCGGCTGTGGCTGTTGTTGTTGTGACGAGGCCGGTGGTTGCCGGGTGGCACGGGGAGAGGTGTGTGTGTGTGTGTGTGTGTTGGTGTGTGTGTGCGTGCGTGTGAGCGCGAGTCCCCGGACGGGGCTGTTCCTCTCTCTCTCCCTTGCTCGCTCTCTCTCGCTCTCCCCCTCGCTGCCGTCTCTGCCCCCATTAAATTATGAGTTGACTCATCCCGGCCGCTGTCGCCGCCGCCGCCGTGCCCAGCTCGGCTCCGCGCGTCCGCCCGGGCTGCAGCCCTCTACGCCGCTGCTCCCGCCGCTGCTGCTGCTGCCGCCGCCGCCGCCGCTGTGGCTGCCGCTTCTTCCTCCTCCTCATTTTAATACAAAATCACCCCGCTCACGGCCCCAGCCCCGAGCACGCAGCCTCCTCCCGGCCGCCCGCCGCCGCCCCGAGCCCTTCCCCAGCGGGGCCGGCTCAGCCGCCGCGTCCGGGGAGCGGGAGCGAGCGAGAAAGTGGCGGCGGTGGCGGCGGCGGCGGAGGAGGGGGAGGGAGAGGAGGAGGAGGAGGAAAGGGGGTGCGGAGCGGAGG
>PVIJ01009425.1:0-66970 GCA_004024925.1 Scalopus aquaticus
TTGCGGCACTATTCACAATAGCAAAGGTATGGAAGCAACCCAGATGTCCAAAAATAGATGATTGGATCAAGAAGATGTGGTACATATACACAATGGAATACTATTCAGCATTCAAAGAAGATAAACACATGCAATTTGCAGCGACATGGATGGAATTAGAGGGGATCATACTCAGTGAAATAAGCCAGAAAGAAAGAGAGAAATATCGAATGGTTTCACTTATAACAGGACTATAAGGAAACCAAATAGGAGAGAGACAATGGGGGGGGGGGAAGCGGAGGGAGGGAAGGAAAAGCGCACAAAATGGAATAGAAAAGAACACAAGGGACCATGGAGATGGATCACGGGTGAATTGGTGGTGGGCTACCCAAGGGGAATACAAAATGTAAAAGACATAAATAACAATAAAAATATATATATATTAAAAAAAAAGATTTCATCATGCTCTGGCAAAGCAAGCATAATCTCTAAAGAAAAAAACAGCTTATACACCAAAAAAAAAAAAAATTAAAGATTCTGTTGATAATACAGAATCCTCAGGAATATGTGTGGAAGTATAGATCCTAAGAATGTGAAATGAAGGCCAAAAAATAACACTGGCTTGGGGCAAGTGTGTTGATGTGGGTGCACTTACACTTCCTCGACTTGTGCTAGTGTGCATAGCTGGACAGGGCTCTTTATTTGGTTGGTCAACTAAAATTTAAACTTAGTGGTAGCCTATATTTAAGGAAAGTAAGATACCAGAGATTTCTTAGCATTATGTGGAGGGAATTCAAAGGCTTCAGGAGATAGGAATATTGGAATAACTGATTTGTGTGATCTGCATACCACCCCTCACCTTCCCCTACTCCATCCCTGAGAATTGATAATTCAAAACAGAAAGTTAACTCTGAGCTGTTTTTGTGGCAGTAGTGACTTATTTTGTATCTAATGAGTAATGATTGTATCTGGTGTCTAACATCAGCTAATGGCATACTCTCTTTCTCCCTGCCAGGATCTTGCCTATGTCATTGTATACAGTCCTTTTAGGGGACATTGGTTTGTACTGATTATTACTGCCTACATCTAGCTTAAGTTCTGAACAGAGAGAATGGGTGTGCAGGTAAGTCTCCGTCTATGCTTTCAAAGTCCATATACTTTTAAGTGGAGGCAGATCTCTGTGGTGAGTTCAGTCCTCAACTTTGAGTTATCTAGACACCATAGGAGTACACTGAAGGTCCTTGGGAATAAAGGGAAATGGGAGAGCAGAGGAGGGAAAAGTGTCTGTAGGTAACTATTTCTTATCTATTACTGTGTAACAAGTTACCCCAACACTCAGCAGCTTAAAACATTTAATACATCACAGTTTCTGAGGTCAGGAATGGCTTAGCAGGATGGACCTAACTCAGGGTCTCTCAGATGTCTCTCAGGGTCAAGATGTTGCGTGAGAATGCATTATTTAAAGTCCTGCTTGCCTGAAGGACCTATTTCCAAGATGGCTCTTAAACTGTTCTTGGCAGGAGGTCTCAGTTTCTGGCCACATGAACCTCTCCATAGGCAGTTTGAGTGTCTTCACATCACAGCAGCTGGCAGCTACACTCAGCGCAAGTGGCAATGCAGAAAAGCCACAGTGGCATGGGTTATCTTCAGAAGTGAAAGCATAGTCTATTGATCCTAGGCTACTTGTGACACAATGTTGGTACTGTGCAAGAATACTGAGGTAGGAATCCATTGGAACCATCCTGAAACTTTGCCTTCCACCAGCCAACTTTGCTTCCTCTGTCCTCCACAGACACTCTCTTCATGTTTCTGAGAGCCAGACTCAGGATGCCAGTTTGACGTTGGTTTAGTGGTGATTTGGTTTATGAATCTTGGGAATATGTAGAAGTGATGGGCTCAGAGCTAACTTCAGTTGGAACTTTAGAGAGAAATTAATTATGTGCATTTCCCCTAATACTGAAGATTATAGTGGGAACATGGCTCTGTTTGGAGATATAAATGACATTTCTTCAGAAAGTGATGGAGACAATCACCCACCTATTCCAGGACAACCTGTTGTAAGTATAATCACTAAACTGGTCCCATCGTTCAAAGTTCAGAAAAAAGTTTGAGGATAAGTCTGACTCTCATGGAGAGAGGACAGGGGTAACTGAGGCATGGACTGAAACATTTGAAATTTGGGTTACCTTCTAAACTATGTTGGGAATTTCTGGATATGAGGGCATAGAAAAAAGTGCTCAGAATAAGCTGTTATCAACCAAGCTTTAGGGCCTAGACTGTGAGGCCTCAAACTCTGATAACATTTGATTTAAAAGTGTTTATTATTTGGGGCCTCCCTAGTGGTGCAGGGGTTAAGTCTCAGCACTATGAAGCTATCAGCAGCCACTATAGCAATCACTCCTCCCCCCTGCGCCAAGGAACTAACCCATGTGGCACAGCAGACCTTACCTGTCTCACCTGCTGCTCCCCTCAGCAGTGTATTTCAGTCAGTCTGCCTGTTCTGCTCCCCACTCTGTCTCTGGTGAATCCTCTTACCCCCCTACACCTCTGGCTTACACCCCGGCTCTTGCATGCATAAATAAATGTTTTGAAAAAAATACGTGTTTATTATTTAAAGAAAAGTCATCATCTATGCCAAGAAGGGTGTACTATATAATATTCTTTGATTTAATGGTTATTTCTTATTGAGGGATAACATAATTTTACTCTACTGCTGCTATCTTATGCAAGATAGGTCAACAAAATAGATATTTTTTCTGATAATTCAGGTTAACATGTTTTCTGTATGTGCATGTTCTTTTGGGTGGTGGGTGTGAAACTTTAGTGAGGGGGCTGCAGACTGCCTTATCCTTAAAGTAGTGTCTGAACTCACTTCCTGTCAAACTCTAATCTGCCTAACTCGGGTGAGTTAGGGTATTTCCTTTTTTTTTTTTTTTTGGATGTAGAAGAACTGGGGTATAGGCCAGAGGTGCAGGGTGGGGTGTGTGTGTGAGAGAGGATTCGCCAGAGGCAGAGTGGGGAGCAGAACAGGTGGGTCTACTAAATACACTGCTGAAGGGAGCAGCAAGTGAGACGAGAGAGGTCTGCTGCACCATAGTTGGGTTACCAGCCTGGTCGGCTACAGAACTCAGGCTGTAGAGGTGATATTGCTGAGACTTATCCCCTAGGCCACCAGGAGGCCCTAGGGTATTTCTAATGTCTCTTCAGATCTCCCATTCTGATCCCTTTCCTAGGATGAACGTGGAGTGCCTTGGAACCAACAGAAGGAAGAGTCGATTTTTGAAACCAGAATAGAAATAGAAATTCCCAGTTTCATCTTTGATTTAGGAAATGAATTGTACTTTGTTAAACTACTCAAGTACCTCAGCATAGAACCTAAGTAAGAGGCCCGGTTAAAGTATTCCCCCCCAAGATACTGATAAAAATATGTGGAATATAATTTTTTTTTCTTATTTATCATGAATTGGCTAATCACAAAGAGGGAGGATTTCTCAAGTAATTCTGAAAGAAAAAATTGGGGATGTACTCTGGTAGGAAAATGATAAATTACTGGTAAAAGAGAGTTTTAATGCTAATAATTCTTCTAGCATTTTGGTACTTTCTCATAAATAAACAGACATCACAGCTGATGAAGATTTTTCACTAGTGTCAAGTCAAAAAATCAGAGAATGGAAATGAGAAAGTTGGCTAGAAAAATCACAACTGTTCAATGCAAAAACCATGGTGAATCTAAAAAGCCTAATTTTGGACAATGAGTTAGTGTTGGTCAGCATTATTGTCAAAGGCACAGGTGTGCTAGCTCATGTGCAATTAGCTCATGTGCAATGAAAAATATGGAAAGACAGATCATATGTCAACCTGTATTTTAGAAGACATCAAATATATGATATTAAAATGTTTTTAAATTATTAGTCCCATTTGGACTTCATTTAAGGTACTGTTTTAAAATTGAATTTCAAGTAAGCCCAGTAATTTGTATATGTGTTTTTATGTTTTGCATGAAGTTGCTTATTGTGATTTTTTTTAACATATTGGTGCATGTAAGATGATTATAATATTGATTATATTCATTGCTAAGTGTGGCTAATATAACATTAAAAAAACAATTTTAGACCTTTTGATCCACAATATTATGAAGATGAATTTGAAGATGAGAAAGTGCTTGATGAGGAAGATAGGATCAGGTTAAAGCTGAAGGTACCAATCCACACTTTATTCCTTTCATTTATTTATAAATTTTTCTGTTTGTAAAGTAAAGCACAGGGATAACAACTTAACTTGAACTTGTGAAATGATATTTTATGTTTACTCTTCAATAAACAAATGACTGTTTAGACAAGGAACTAAATGTCTTTTCAGATCATTTTTAGGAGAGAAGGTACATGCCATTTAAAATCCCTATAGAACTGTCACTTTTCTCATTTATATTTGCAGTTCTAATTTTTCCAAAAAGAGGATAAAGATAAAAATTCTTGAAATTGTTAGCTCCTTCCTTCAGAATAAACAATAATGTAGACAGGCACATGGAAGCACCTCCACATTTCAGAGTGGACAGAGCCTGGCAACTTCCCACAGCAGAATTAGCTCAGGCTCTTTCTGGATATTCCGGTTATGCACAGCAGGAGGCCCCGTGATTCAGGAGTTCCTTTCTAGAAAGCCTGGGATGGCACAGCTCTGCCACTACTCTCACAGGGATGTGTATTTCTGTCAGGGACCCCAATAGCAGCTGTGAGCAGGATCAACTTCCCTGCTACTTTTGTGACTGGGAATTCCCCTTGATAAGGGTAGGGCAAATCTGAACTTAAAAAAAAAAAAAAAAAAAAAGGCCAAGCACAAGTCTCATATTTTAATTGGTCAATTATTCCTTTGTTTAAATTTTTAATTCCATGCCCAGAACGTCCCTAAGTTGGCTAACGGGTACTTTCTTAGCCCTTTTTTCATTGAGCTCATAGCTCTTCTCATGGCCCTACAATAGGCAGAAGCCTCAATTTTAATTGTCTGTGTGCCTCCTGTCCTTCGGGGACATTAATGTGTCGGGTGACACCTCTATCCTGCATTGTATTTGGCTTCTGTTCTTACTGCTGTGCTATAAACTGGATCTCACAAAAGATTTAAATGAACTAACTATCTGGTTAGTTTTACCAACATCTCTAGGTATTTGTAGCAGGAATTTTCAGCATTGCCTTAACAACTGTTTTTTGATAGTTTATTCTATCACTTCCTATGAATTGCTGACACAAAAACGTAAGTCAGCTGAGGGACTAAACGGGCATAGCTAAGTTACTTTGGTTTTCTAATGCCTTTGTATTTTGAACCAGGTAGAAAATACTATAAGATGGAGGACACGACAGGATGAAGAAGGAAAGGAAATTAAAGAGAGCAACGCTTGGATAGTCAAGTGGTCAGATGGGAGGTGAGCATGCAGTTGCCTGCAGAACACTGAGATATTGAGAGCAGGGGCCTAGAGTGAGAAGTTTTGGAAAACAATTAACAAAAGCTCAGTCCCTGACATGATTTGGAAATCTGAGAGAAATAAGCAGGACTGAGCTCACACAGCTGCACTGGTGGGAGACTTTAGAAATGGCCCCAAGATAGGATTAAACCCCTGGTATCTAGATTGGGTGAAAGACAACAGGCTAGCTTCTATATGTGTGATGATATAAACTGGCATTTAAAAAAAAAGATTTATTTATGCATACAAGAGCCGGGGTGTAGGCCAGAGGTGTGGGGTGAAAGAATTCACCAGAGATAAGAGTGGGGAGCAGAACAGGCAGATTGACTGAAATACACTGCTGAGGGGAGCAGCAGGCAAGACAGGAGAGGTGTGCTGTGCCCTGTGGGAAGCTCCCTGGTTGGGCATCTAACTCGTGCTGGAGTGGCTGCTGATAGCTTCATAGTGCTGAGACTTGCACCACCAGGGAGGCCCCTAAACTGGCAATTGTGAAAAGCTGTTTCTGTTTTACTAATGAAGTGGTAGAGATTGGGACAATGACAAGGCAACTGTAGTACAAGCTGTAAGAGGATGGATGGATTTTACCACCTTTTACTTTGAAAAATGATAGGTCTCTTCAGTATGTTTTCTTTTTTATGGATTCAACATGGGGCCAGGTTCCTGCCATTGCACCACATTTTAAGTAAAGTGATCTATACGTAATAACTGATTTATTTCTCCTTGCCAGCCTGTCCCTACATTTAGGCAAAAAGTGTTTGATGTCTACAAAGCCCCACTGCAGAGCAACCACAACCACCTGTTTATTCGAGAAGGCACTGGTCTATAGGGACAAGCCACCTTTAAATCTAAACTCACCTTTAAGTAATTATTCTTATTGATGTAGTAACCATGCAGTTATAGAGCAGCTGGTGGAGGTATCTGGGTTGTCACAAGGTCCCCACAACTGTCACTTGCCTCTTGCTCTGCAGAAGGGAAAGTGGGCTCATCTACAGAGTTCAGAGGGCCTCCAAATGTTCTTAGTGAACGGTGAGGCATTTTTGTCCATTTCCTGGCAGACCTCACTCTGCAGATAGTGTCACACATAAGATGACCCTGCCACTTGTTAACAGATGCTCAAGGACACAGATTAGAATTTTACTAATGGCTGGCTGTGATCCTGAATTCCAGCAGAATTCAGGATTGATTAAGGTATGTTTGGTTAGCTTTATCCTGGGATGTTTGGGGTATAAGAACTGGGTTTTCTAGACTATTAATTCACTATTTGTGTTATTATTAATAAAAACCTTAAAATGACCAATATTATCTTATTAATATACTGTTCTATTCTTGTCGTCATCAAGAAAGCAGCTTAACTCTCTAAGCACGTGGTTAATCATAGTAATGTCAATGGCCAATGGTGAGACATGCAGGTGTTCTCGCTCCAACCAGACTGCAGAGGAAAACCAGTAATTTAAAAAACTATGACAGATACCATAAAATTATGTTGACTAAATAAGAAGTGGTATATGGAGGGCAAAAAAACCTGCTTCATTTAACAGTGTCCCTACCTTGTGAAGCCTGGCAGATAAAAGGATATGAGGCATTACTTTGGGGCCTCCTCCCCTACCAATACTTCCCCATCCCGTCATCAAAAGCTGTAGAGGCAACTCTATGGGTTGAGGGACACAGACAGGCATATCTGGGCATGCAAGCAATTTGGTGGAGCTGGGCAAGTCACTGTCTGCAGCTTAGGAATGAGCAGAAGCACCTTCGCTTAGGCCTCCACTGGGCCTGCCTGAGCTTCCTCAGGCTGCTCTCCTGGCTTTGACTGGCAGCGCAGGAGCCAGTGCAGTGCCCAAGGCTGTGCCTGCCATTTCTGACAGGGCAGAGAGTGTGAGGGGGCTCCTGTGCTGCACCGTGTTGCCTTCACACCTTCAAATGAAATAAGCCGAACCCCTTGTGTGGTAACAGCTAAAGAATGGCAACATAGGAAGTAAGTGTTATTCTGGGCTTTATAGAAAAGTAGGTTCAAATGGGTACAAAATTAGTTCATTTTTAAAGTAAAATAATTTGTTTCTTTACAGAAAGAAGAACGTTTGAAGGCATCTACTCACCAGGAGCCTCAGATAATTCATCTGCGGAAGCAGCAGAACCAGCAAGGGTCGAGTGTCCCCTCTCAGGACCCTGACAGTGAGGAGGAGGAGGAGGAAGGTGAGGAAGACATTAAAACACATTATCCAGGGGAACTCCTGAGTGAGTAGGATGTGGCCTCACAAAAGCAGGACCTGCTTTTGTTCTGGTGGGTTCTTATTCCCTGTAGTGTTATTTACTTAGGACAACAGCACAAAGGCCTTTAATTTCATATTTGTTAAATTGTTAGAACCACTTTCCCACAGAAAAGCTTAGTTGGGGAAAAAAGTCACCACAAACTGAGGAAAATAACGTACATCCTTATGGAGGAAAATGTTTAATAGGCAGTTCTATTGTAAAGGACCCAATATTTTAATTGCGTAGTTTAAGAAAATGTGTGTATAAAGCTTTTTGGCCATTTTAAAGGGAACAATCTGAGAACAAAGCCTCCACATCTAAGTCATTTCAGCATGATCAAAAGTTACTTTCAAATTTTAAAGTTTTTATATATAAAAACTAAAAACTGTCAGCTCTTCAAGGAAAGTGAACAGTGGGAAGTAACAATGTTCAGAAGAAAAAAAAAAGGAATAAAATGTTTTTTTATCTTGGAAGGTCAATCCTGTGTCTAAAATTCCTTTTCTCTCAGAGGAACAGGCCAGAATCTATTCTTCAGTGATGAGGGATCAGAAGAAGATAAGGCACAAAGATTACTCAAAGGAAACTCAACAGCGATGAGATAAAAGTCAAATTGACTCAACTCTGGCATTTTCCCCTGTACCCAGGAGCCAACCTCAGGAAAGTAGAGGAGCTCACAGCCCAGGCACAGAGAGCCAGGACCCAGCAAGATAAATGCAGAGACAGGATGAGGAGGGACCCTGAGGGGTCTGACAGCTGTGCTGGGGCGGGGGGTGGGTGGGAAGGCTGCTCAGGGAAGGAGACCTCTCTCTGGCTGTTGGAGAAAGTGTTAAGCTTGCAGGGCACGGAGGCCAGGATGGGCATGCCTGGTAGATGGAAAGGCCTGGGCACCGAGATACTAAGATTCGACTAGAGAACTACAAGTAAGTTTCAAGTAAGTTCAGTGCAGTGGAGCAAGCAGCCTATCTATCTTGATCATGATAATTTAAACTGGGCATCTCTGTTGTCTGGGTATAATAGTAGTTGAGGGTTATTTCATTGTGTTATTGAAATATTTTTCCTTTTTTTTTCCACCTAGAAGATGCTAAGTGCAAAGAAATTCTAAGTCTTAATTATACAAGTGAATCACTGTTATTATCCTATACCATGTTCACTCAGCCAACGTTTCCTGAAATCTTAACATGCTCCAATCTAGGTTCTTCAGATAAAGTAACCAAAATATCCAGCTGGTCAGCTGGGTAAGGTAAGCATTCATTTTTCATATAGAAATATACCTATTTAATACTTTAGAAGCAATCCTTGTTTAAAATCCACCAGCTTTAAAATACTGCTTTTTTTAGAGAAAAGAAATTACCAAGGAAGCAGAGGAATTAAGAAATAGGATAGGAATCCTGGTCAGCAGAGAAGGAAGTACCCCTGTAACTCTGACGCTAACCAGGGGAAGAGGCCAGACTCCCACTGCCTGACCTGCTGCGGTGCCTGGGGGCGAAGGCCCCTGCTGGGCAGTCAGGGTCAGCTGGCTTCTTGCTGTCAGCTCAGAACCACTTTAGACAAAATTTCCAGAAACGTTGGCTATTGCGTTTTACATCTTATCTCTCTTACTGTTCAGGTGAACCCTCCAGAAAGAGGAAAGCGGGGGGTGAAGAGGAAGAAGACTGAAGCAAAATATGTACACTTACTGCATTCAAGTTTGCTTTAAAACTTGTTTTCATTGACTTGATGAATTGAGTTGCTTTTGCACTACCCTGGCTGTGAATAAAAAGGTTACAAAGCAAGTCTGTGACTCGAAGGTGTCTATTCTTCCCAAACAAGTTTACTTTTGATAACTTTGCCCTGGGTCTTAGGTGTTTGTGCCTCCTTGCTACTCTAGCCCAATCCTCCTCCTGGCCCAGCACTGACCACTCAGGTTTCTCACCTTCTCCAGGTTGTGCTGTCTGTCCTGCCTAGCTGGGGTTGGGGTCCTTCTGTGCAGTATGATGCTCTTTCTGGCATGGTGCTCTTTCCACTGACCATGTTATGCTCCAGGCTGGGAGTGCTCGCTGACTGCTGCGTTTGGCCAAAGGGCTGCACAGGTCTCACCAATTCCAATCCTCAGGATAACTCAAAGAGCAGATATAAATGTGATTCCCATTTACAGATATGGACACTCAGGTTTAAAGAGTTTAAGATTTCTTTGTCTAAAGCTTTCTCCCCCTAAGTAAAAAAGAATTTTTTTTTTTTTTGAGACAAGGGTCAGTGTCCCGTGTGCCCAGCAATCACAGCACGAAGCCAGTGTATCGGCACCAAAAACACCTACCTGAGATAAAGGGCCACTATAGATTTAGAGAAAAGAGCATTAGGAAACAATAGATTTCACTTCTAGCTTTGTGACCGGTACAACAGCTGGAACACAGAAGTACCTAATATTTATTTATCAAATGACAAACCAACAGTATTATCTTGGTCAAGTTACTTAACTTCTCTGCAGTCAATTTTCTCAACTCAGGTTTTAGACTTAACTAAGCAAATCCTTCCTTATCTCAGGTTCATATTTTTCTACCTCTGGGAGTTGGGTACAAATTAGATGTTTTCCCAAAAAATGTTAAATAGAAATGACCAAAGAAAAAGAAATAGGCTCATCATCTTACCGTGCAGAAAATCTGGATTTACATTATATGTCCCTCCTTTTGATACATTTCAAACCTAATTTCATGGTTGTAAATACATCCAAAATTAGCACTAGCTCCTGAAAGGAAACTTAAAGAGACTCATCTAGAACACTGAGACACACTAGCACAACTTAACAGTAAGGTTGGCCAGTCTTCGTATGGGGCTGGCCTTAAGGCTCTGTCTGCAGAAAAAATGGGGGCAGGGAGTAGAGGAGTCAACTTGGGATCTGGGACCTCCAGGCCCTTAACCCTTGCAGGCAGGCAGGCAAGTTTAAGATGGTTGGCCATTTTGAACCCACATGTGGTCAGCCTTCCCATTATAGGGTATCTAAATGTGCAGGTGCCACTGGGCTGGGCATGAGGGCCCTGTCTCCTCACTGCCACATTTCCTGGCACCCACATCTACTTGGATTCATGGGAGCTGGAGCTACCTGACAATTCAAGCACCTGAACCTCTATCGCGCCAAAGGGGACAGACATCAAGGAAACTTGTATGTGACCGTAAGTCCAACAGTCATCCTTGGTAGGCCAGCCTACAAGAAAGATTAAAGGGGTATTTATTTATGCCACTACATTTCAGAACTCTGAATATTTAACATTAAATTATTTGACAATTGTCCGTAAGTGTTATTCATCAAACTCACTAATATTTTACTGATTTCCTCTTTTTGCTGGTAGATATGTGAGAACAGGAGATAGGTTTGCTTTTTATTGTAAAAATAGTCTCTCACATCAGGTCCACAAACAGACTGTATCACAAGACCCTGTCTCTTTAATATTTGTCAACTCGGTATAATTTTATAATTTTATGCACATGCCAGACTGAGTACTGGCAAATTTGATTGAACCATATGAAATGACTATTCTATGGATAAAAATGGCCAAATATTGACATTTTTATATGACTTAACTTAGGGTGGGACATACTAACTCAGGTAAGTTAATAAGGTTGTCCTTGAAGAGTTACATAAGCATTAAATTTTAGGACAAAGGAACTAAAGGAATCATGTACTTTTCCAAAAATTCCAAGTCTACAGGAAACTTGACAAACTTTATTGAATTTATTCCAGTATGAAGTGGTAAGTTCTAAATGCCTGTAATACATATTCTTCAAAAGAAATTTCAATGTGCTATTAAGAACCAAGTTTATATTTAAATTCAATGTTTCAAAATTTACCTTTATTTATAAAAGTTGAAAAAAACAACAGTATTTTGAATATTGTAGCATTAAAATGTATTTAAATTCCTGATTTTACACGACAGAGAATGATGCATTGTTACAAAGGTTTTAAATACACTGAGATCCAAAATAAAGGACTGAAAATGTGTTTCAAATTACAGAAGTTTTTTATTATATGCATATGTATGCATTGCAATTACTTTTTTTCTAATTCTCAAGCAAATAAAAAAGTTGAAACTTAACAAAACTATATTTCTTTTTTGAATAGAAATGAAATTTAAACTCCTAGTAATTGCTGTATATACCCATTAAGAAACACTCAGAATGTGTTCTTATGAAACCTCTGAATGAACAAAATATCTGCAGAAAAAGTTCAGGTCAATCAATTGCTCTGCAGCAAATAAAATACACTGGCAGAAAAGGGAGTAAAACTTCAGATATATAGGTAGACTCTATCTGATTATCTTAAAAACATATGAACTTTTTATAACTATGTTAATAAAATGCGGCTAGTGGTTATCTCACAGTGCTAGAATTTATTTTTATTTAGCCACTAGTGCAGGTGTCTTAAGTAAAACTTTTTATATGTCAATAAAGACTTTCTAAAATACTTGGTAATGGCTTATAAGTAGTTTACTTAGTAATGTCTTATTCTCCCCTAAACAACCTCTAAAATTGGCTCCTTAGAGATTTAGGACTGCAAGTTAAACTTTACTAAAATGTAATAAAGAACTTATAGAGCTGAATCATAATGCAGAAAAACCCATACGACATAAGAAAGACCAAATTAAAGTATGACATAAGAAGATAAAAATATTTATTTATGAATACATTTTTTTTTCAATTTAAATATAGTGACGTTTCTTTGTTTGGAAAGATAGCCTAATAATGAGAAATATCCAGAAACATTAGTGATCAGTGAAAGCTGATGGAGAAAGGACAGTTCTATAGATGTTTAGACCCAAGAGCAACAACAGGAATTGCTTGGGCATATCTACATGTGGGTGCTGTGTCTTCTTCTTGTGGGTACTGTGTCTTCAGTCAACACTATTCAAAAGTGAAGTGGCCTTGAGGGCATTACACCAAATGAAATAAATCAGACAAGACAGACAAATACTCTTTGATCTCAGTTATATGAGAATCTGGAAAAATTGAACTAAAGAACCAGAGAACAAACTGTTGGTTGCCAGAGGCAGGGGGGTAAAGAGGTGGGGAGTGCAGAATGGGTGGGGGGTGTTGGGGGGGGGAATGGATGAATATGGGCAAAAGACACAAAATTCCAGTTTTAAGTATACGGTAGGTAATACACAGAATGATGACTATAGTTAACAAAACTGTATTGTAGATTTGAAAGTTGCTAAGAGAATGGATCTTCTAAGTTCTTATCACAAGCAAAAATGAAGTTTTTTTTTAACCATGTGAGGTGAGAGATATTATTTAAACTTATTGATGGTGACCACTTTGTAGTATACACATAAATCTAATCTTTATCCACTTGAAATAATATGCTATATGTCAATTATATCTCAATAAACGTGGAAAAAATATTTTCCAGTGAAGTGGCATTGTAATAAAGGAGTAAAGTTGGACAGTACTAAACTTGCCAGAGAATGTAAGTTGCTAAAAAAAAAAAAAAGCATGATCCTCTGCTGGAAGATAACAGTAGTTACTGATTTTATAGTAGTCATAGGGATACAGAAGCAAAAATATAAAATTTTAGAAACACCATGAATTCTTCCATCTTATTTTAATGGCAGCAAAGGTAAATATAATGTACATCACTAACATTTTATCAAAACATTTTTTTCTTTTATAACTTTTATTATTATCAAGGAACCCCCTCTAAGTGAAAATATGTCACCTAGGTCAATGGAAAAACATTTTACAAAGTTCTATTTACATGTAATTTTTTCAGAATGCATCTAATGCACAAAGAAAGCAAGGGCTTATTTCATTCAAATAATAAGAATTAACAATTTAACAACTGAGAAAATTCTCCTTGAAATCTTTAACAGTCTACTAATTTATTTAACACCAAATGTTTATTTGGTCTTTTAAATGACAGGCACTCTTAAGAAATGTATTTCACTTTTACTTTAGACTTCTACTAGGTTTCTGCTACAGTATACAGCACCAAAATCCATTCTAATAATATCAATATTAGTAATTTATGTTTAAATACATACTATTTCATATGACATACTGGAAAAATTAGAACTTCAAACAAATATGAATATCAAATTTTATAAAATGGGCAGTTAAAAAGCTTTTAAAAAACAGTAATCTCAAAATGCCAAAAAAAAAATCCTTTGATTAGATAACCAGGTTAATTGGTTTAATTGGTTAAGACTATAAATTTAAGAGTTTCAGAAAATCTTTGGCTTAAAAATAGACTATTTCAAAATTAAAATTTATTCAATTATCAAATTTTAAAGCAATCCAGAAATACTGAAAGTTATTAAAAAGATAAGAGGTGCCAGATTTTTAAAGATCAAAGTAAACAACAGTTTTCTCCCTTGTAAAATTATATTCTTAAAAGATTTTCTGTATTACTGTTGCTCAGAAATGGAGTAATACAGGCAAATACTCAACTTATGCAGAATTTGATAAATAGTAACTGAAAAATTATTACCTAAAAGTATCATACACAATTCTAGGTGGGGTCCACCTACCTATATTTGAAATTAAAAAACAAAAAAAAAAACTATGGGAGGAAAGGTTAACATATTATCATTTTACTGACTTAGGAGACAGTGTAAGCAAGGAAGCCCTGCTCAAGGTTAAAAATGGCAGCCTCTGTCCAGGCTCCACATTGCCTCCCCATACCCTGCTAGGACTGTGCAGCCTCTAAAGTCAAGTACAATTCCAAAGTTGTATGTGAAATGAAGGGAGAGGGGGAGCACACTTGCTAACTTGAAAAAAACATCAGCAGCCTATACCTGAAAGGGAATAGTGCAAAGTTAATCCTGGCCCCTTTAAAATATTGAATACTGTTTCAATAAACAGACACACCTCAGTTCTTAAGAGGAAAGCTTTCTCCTAAGAAGGCTTATTGCCATAGTACACAAGAAAGTGCTAAGCCATCAGAATAACTATGCAGTCCAAGCCAAAGCAGTTATTTTGTAATTTAATTTTAAAAGGTTTAACAAGTCTTCCCCTTTATTTATCTCCCTATAAATAAACAATACAGATAGGTCTGAATTTTTGAAAGCAAAATCACTTAGATTACAGCCTCTGTCTTTGGTAACCGTAAACACCTCTGCCGTATCTCCTGCGCAGAAGCTAACCTGAGACAGGGCATGAACACATGGCTAGGTCCTCCATGGCAATGTTGGGTCTGGCATCAGTTTTCCTAGCCCTGTTCAGGACACTGTTCAAATGCTCACTTTAACACTTTCGCCATTAGGAAGACTGTTTTGGTTATGAGAAATTACTTTTACATAATATGGACTTAAAAAGTATAACAGGAAAGATAGAGATAATAAAAATGACATTTATGAAAAACAGCTGTTTTTGTTATTGGTTAGAAAATTTGTAATGGTGATTACATATTGTTAATGCAATTTTGTATTACCATACTGTGAAACAATTTATGTGCATGCCAGTTTTCTAACACTTTACAGAAAAACCATCAGTTAAGTGACCACTTATACACTCTTCAGACTTGAATTTCATCATGTTTATTATCGTTGATTTCATGTGTTTAACAATAGTTTGCTTTCTTCTTTTACCCTAAATAATTGACAGTTGGCTATATGCCTTCTAGAGCAAAGAAAATAGCTTTCCTACTCAGATGCTTTTTACTATGAGTACTCATAAAAATTTAATAATGTGTTCATAAAAATTTAATAATGCCCACATTATTAAAATGAAAAATTGTAATGAATTTAGACATAACTATATATTAAAAAAAAGTATGAATCTGGCAAAGCTGATGACTTTGTTTAAAGAAAGTTAGGTACTGATGACACATCCTAAGTGTAGTGACCTGGAATGCACAAAACCATTTTCTCTGTTAGAGATATGCTCTAAAAAGATGGCCAAATTTTAAGTCATCTGTTTTAATATGCTTGCTTTATGCTTTTTTGATAGAAGGAAAAAGCACACTTTTGCCAAATTCATGTATTCTAAAACATGGAAAAGTTTCTTTGTCATGGAATAAAGAAAGCTTTGAAGTGCTTTCAACTTAGGAGAAGTAACAGTAATTCTGTTATCAGTATTGTCCCTTGTTAATTTAAAAAGATTGGTCCTCAAAATGTTCAAGTTATTTTACACAAGAGATTTCTGAAATTTTTTTACAACTGTAATTTTTAATCTCAGACTCATCATAAACCATTTAATTAAGCTAAATTAAAAATGATTGTAGCAAAGTATAGAAATAATGCTTTAAAATACAAAATATCACCTAAAAGCCATTTTATAACTTGAAACTGGTAACAACTTAAACTAGAAAAAAGAAACATGTAAAGAAGATTTCCAGTCTTTTCCCTTCTACCCAGGAAAATTTTACATCTGGTATCACCAACACGAGCCCTTGGTAACCTTTTGAATCTTCTGAAGATTACACCTTGGCAGGCTTACTGGTGGTCTCCTTCAACTCGTCTCTTGCGAACTATGAGAAAAAGAAAATATATTCAAAATCCCTATTAGTTTGTACAATGTTAACTTCCTTGTAACAAACAACTCTCTGTATGATTCAGTTACAGTTGTACAGAAAAGAAATGTCCAGTTCCAGTTCACATGGCCATTAAAAAAAATTCATATCCTTTATCACTGTCATTTACCTGGTGAGAACTAAGGGACTTCAAAACAAGCACTACGTGTCCAAACTTCACCTGTGTTTAAAATCTAAACAGAATAATCAGCAATCTTCAAGTCATTGTACCTATCTCATTTATTTACTGAAAAATTTATTAACTCCATTTAAAAATGATTAATATATAACTGTATTAAATTTTAAAATGACATTTAGGCAACCGGAATTGCAAAGCATGAAAAGTATCTATCTGCATGCTCTTCTGATTAGATACAACATATTTTCTTAGTCTGTAAAAGAACATATCAAAAACATTTTTGTCATTTTTAAAGGTAAGTGATTTGCTACTGCTCTCCAAATTTTACTTATTACTGACAAAATGAACTGGTTCAGGGCTCTGAAAAACAACAAATGCAAAGTAATGAAAATCCTAGACTCTAGTAATGTTGTAAGGTCACACTGATGACTATAAATTTTGGCCTCCAAAGTAGACAACTAGTTCTGCTGATGAAGTGAAGAAAGGCACTTGTATCTGAGTAACCCCATCCTCTGCAATCAGGGGAGCAGAACTGTTAGGCCACGCTTACTAATAGCAGGGCAACTTTGGGATCTTGCTACCCTCACTATCAGCCACCAGAGAGAATTGGCTGAGCTACCAGTTCAGGACCCCTCAGCATCACAGCCAGCTCTAGAGAGAGAACAAAAAGCAGGTTCTGGCGTAAGCAACAAACAGTGTGAATCATGGCCCTGTCACTTCTTTGTAGCTTGTTCCTTGGCAAGTTAACTTTTCTGAGACTCAACTCATCCTATATAACAGGATAATAATATCTATAAATCATGCCAGACAATTAAAGGCACAACACGCACCTCAGTGCAGAAATGAAAACAGTACAGGATGGTCCTGAGGCCTGGGTCAGGCATCTCTTTAGGGTGAGGAAAGTCATTTAGCTATTACAGCTAGAGGATTTGCATTTATGCATGATTGGTTTTGGTACTCTTTCTGTTAAGTTCTACCATTTCAATTAGATTGTTGGTTTAAAAATTTTATACTCTCTTTTGTTTAAGGAAACAAGTAGGAAAGCAACTGAACTGATTAACAGAATAATAAAATGGGTGTACCTGGCCTCCTGGCCTGGCATTGCATGTGCTATTCTGACAGCTCGCTTCTGTGATGGCCTTTAATAGAGGAGGTCAGACATTTGGGAGATGTGAATAAAGGCTTGTCCAGCCTTTGGCTGGATGCTAACTAGAAATTAGAAGTCAGGAAAACTGAATTATCAAATTCCCATGAAAAATTTTATATTTATCCATTTAAGCACACCCCTAACTATATTATTATTATTATTATTACTATTACTATTATTATTAATATTATTACTAAATTTTGTAGAAGAACTGGGGTGTAGGCCAGAGGTACGGGGGGTGAGAGGATTCACTAGCGACAGAGTGGGGAGCAGAACAGGCAGATTTACTGAAATACACAGCTGAGGGGAGACCGGGTGAAAACAGGAGAGGTCTGTTGTGCCACATGTGGGTGCTCCCTGCCCGGGGATCAAACTCAGGCTGTCACAGTGATAGCATTGAGACTTAACCCCTGGGACACCAAGGAGGCCCGACTCTATCATTTTAATCCATGTAAATGAAGAACAAGTTCTACGTGTTTACTGAAATATTAAGGGAAAAATATCAACTGGAGACTTGAGTCCCCAAACAACTTACTCACGTATAGGTATCTCTAAAAAACATACGAAATAGCTGAGAGACAGAGCAATTCTTTAGGGTAAAGCATTCCCAAGAAAAATCTGAATTGCATCAGGGTTTGGATGTTTCAGATGTCAAAAAGCATGCTATTAAAAAAATCCATGTTACAAACAAGATCTATAGGACAGAGTGGAGCAAACAAAAGAGGTATAGAAAGTAGATTATGTAGTTAGCTGGTGTTATGAGAGTAATATGAGACTCAAAGTTCAATCAAATATTGCATATATACCATACAATTTCTGTTGTTACAGCTGGGAGACTTCTTAGCTGGAGAGATGGCGAGTAGGTAGGAATACTTCAATGAATAGTTGAGACTTAGAAAACGAGAGAAGGAAAGACATTAACAAAATCAGAACACCAAAGATGTAACATAGCTCCATTGGTGAAGTGAGGAAAAATTACGCCCAAGAGATTTAATACAAGTTTCAAGTCTTGTTATTTGATATCTCTTTCTAGTCACTATATATTAGACTGCATTTAAGCAAATATGGTCTTTAGGTTTGCCCCCTTGACTTAAAGGAGAGATGCAAGTGTAAAGCTGAGTAAGTCAAGCAGAAGATGCTGTGAGCACAGTTCAGGAGGTAGAGCAAAGCTACACCTCCCTCTCCTCCTCTTTCTCCCTTTGTGCCCACTTGCTATCTGCCAGTAGGAATTTCTATTTCATCCTTTAGATGAGAGGCCTGTAAGCGTGATCTTGTTAGCAATTCTTTGGATCTGGTGCAATTTCTTTCTAAATGGACTCCACTGATTTAAGGTCTTGATACACATGATCGGCCAATTGTGAGTAAGTCCTAACCTCAACTCCTCTCTATTTTTATTATTTTTTAAATTTATTTATTTTTAAAGATTTATTTTTTATTTATGCATACAAGCTGGGGTACAGGCCAGAGGCGCAAGAGGGTTCACCAGAGACAGAGCGGGTAGAAGAACAGGCAGATCAGAAATACACTGCTGAGGGGAGCAGCGGGCAGGCAGGAGAGGTCTGCCGCGCTATGTGGGATTCTCCCCGGCTGGGCGTCGAACCCGCGTCGCCGCTACCGACAGCTCCACAGTGCAGTGCTCAACCGCTGCGCCACTGGGGAGGCCCAATTCCTCTCTATTTTTAAAAGAGTAATAAGAATAGTCTTTTGGAAGTGTGCTGCAATCATGCATTTAGGGGTCTGTAATGTCCTCAAATGCTTCCAGAGAAATCTAAATCTTTTACTACATAATGTTAGTGCTGTCTACCAGTTCCCCTTTTAAACTTCTGATGTTGGTTTATTCTGGACCCAGCATCCTACTATGACAGTCAACCTTCAAAATCTGCAGGCTATCCTTAGCCTTGCTCCCAAATTTGAGCTTTTATTCATGTCATTCCAGGAATGTCCTTATTCTCATTTCATGTCTGCAAACATAATTTGGATCAAAAATGAGACAGCATGGGGTGGGGGTGGGAAGCATCAAGAAAATTACTAGCACAACTTTTTGCTTTCTTTCAGTTCTGCTTTGTGTCAGACCACAAATTCTCAGCACAGCTTCCTCATCCTCTATTACATGTTGCTGTGGACAGCTACTCAACTGTTCAGTGTCAACAGAAAGCAGCTAGGAAATAGTTTTCATCTGCTCCCTCACTTTCTATCTGCCAAAATATCCCTTACTCTAATAACCGCCACTTACAGGAATCTGGGCAAGCACCTGCCACTACAGGTTGAGCAGAAGAGCAGAGCAAGTGCTGAGGCCTTGAAAAGGTCAGTACTGACATGGGCACTCACTGTGCTGTTCCTGCAGGAGAGCAGCTGGTGTCACCTGTCTGATGGGAGGGATGCAGGTAACTGAGATGGTTGGGGTTACACATTTCTTGGTGGGATTCTGGGAAAGCTTAGGTAGATAAAGGGGGAAGGAGACTTATGGCTTAAGTTTATGGCTATTTAGTTACCAGAAAATTGTAACTTTCGGCAGAATTCAAGTTCTAATACATTGTATTTACTTAATAAGTCTGATGGGCCAGGCATAGTTTTAAGAGAGACCTGGATTCAACAGACAGACAAGGCTCCTGCTCCAGCTGAGAATCTAAAAACGAACTATTACAGTGAAGTCCAACTAAATAAAAAAACTAACATTGTTAGAGTCAATAATGTAAATATTCTAAAAACTCTCCAATCATTTATGAAGTTCAGTCAGACTTGAAAAACACTGCTCTAAAAACCAAAATTAAATACCTTCCGAAAAAATATAGAAGTAGGAACCAATATTAAAACAATTAGCACAATGTTGCCAACTATATCTGGAACCAAGAATATACCAAAACACAGCAATTTTATCTTTAAAAAAGCAAGAGGCTAAACCTTTTATGGGAAACAACAGTCATGAAAGAACAGAAAGAGTTTGAACTAATTCACTGTGATCTTGATTAAAGGAATGAAGCTGTATTTTATTCCTGCTCCAGAAATCTTTATGAAACGCAAACTCAAATGCGACTAAAGCTTAAAAGAACTATAACACTTTGAAATGTTACTACCTTTAGGAAGTCTTATTTTAATTCTTGTGAAATACATCTTTTAAAATATTTGCACGACTAACACCAAACTTGACAGAATAGTCAATTTTTGGTGACATGAAGAAACAAAATTATTAAGCATCATGTTCATTTTTATTATTTTCCTACTCAAACCCCTGCCCACAGCATCACATTCTTTAATTCAGCCTTGGCTGGAAAATTTATTTCAAACAGAAGCCATAAGCCTCAGTAGTTCAATAAGAACCATGAAAGAATGGGAAGAATCCTGCCCTGGATGTGTACAATGAGAAGACAAACTATGCAGTAACAGCTGTGTGAGGGATTCCAGGAAGTATAGCAAATATTTGCATACCACTAACTATAAGACTTGGGGTTAAAACTTTAATTATTTTTTATTTTGCTATATAAAGTTGAATTTCCATGCAGCCTGTTCGTTAAAAAGGGCAAAAAACTTTCTGTAATGTCAAAATCTTTAATAGTGCAAATGGGTGACTTGTAACTGGGAACAAAATATTTGTTATAGGAAGCATTTATTATAATGTTTGTTGTAGAAAACAGTTCACTTTAAGGTGTAAAATTTGTTTGTTACAGAAAGTTTATTTTATCTTCAACCCAATAATCATGACCTCCCTTAAGGTGAACTCTAGTTGAACCAAAATAAAAAAGACTATGCAAATTTTAGAAATGAAGGCCAGGTAATATGTTAACATTTGTTTAAAAAAATAAAGTATTTTTCCAAAATATTACCTTAATGACACAATTCAGAAATTTGATTTTATACTGCATTTGTCTTACCTAAGTCATTGTTTTTGGTTATAGCATTAGCTGCTCTGGTTCGTGGACCCTGCTGTGTAAACTGATATCCAAATTTAAGGATATTCGTATTTTCCTCAAGCATCTTGGCCATTTCCAATTCTACAGCTGTTCCCAACTGCTGCCTCTGGAATCATTAGAAATAAAGGATAGCATTAACAAATCAGATGAAATTACTTTTCAAGGTAAGTCAAGACTAAGACATTTGGGCACATGATTTAAAAATTTTCCCCAATTTTGGCTATACGTAAATATGTATATATTCATATATACATATTAATACACAACAGAAACAAAAATTTGAAGTTCAATATATGATCATATAGACAAAAAAGTACGGATTACCATGGTATCACTTCATATTCAACTAGGATGATTGATTATAATAATTGTAATAATAAGGTTGATAACATTAGAAGGATGTGGAAAAACTGGGAACTTCTAGCATCAAGGTAAAGCTGCTGTGGAAAAGAATTTAGCCACTCCTCAAAAAGTTAAACAGAGGGGCTCCCCGGTGGCACAGCGGTTAAGCGCTGCGCTGTGGAGCTGTCAGCTGAGGCGACGCGAGTTCGACGCCCGGCCGGGGAGAATCCCACATGGCGTGGCAGACCTCTCCTGCCTCGCCCACTGCTCCCCTCAGCGGTGTATTTCTGATCTGCCTGTTCTGCTACCCACTCTGTCCTGGCGAACCCTCTCGCTGCCCCACGCCTCTGGCCTGTGCCCCAGCTTGTATGTATAAATAAAAAATAAATCTTTAAAAAAAAAAAGTTTAACAGAGAACATAACCTAATTCTACTTCTAGGTTTATACTCATGAGAAATGAAAACACACGTTCATACCAGAACTTGTGCATAAAATTTCACAGCAGCATTATTCATACCTTTCAAAAAACAGTTAACAGGTCATTCAACCCTAAGAGGGAATTATATACTGATATATGCTACAGTGTGGCTGAATCTCCAGAACATTAGGATTAGTAAAAGAAAGCAAACAAAAAAACACACATTGTATAATTACATTTAATGGATTGTCCAAAATAGGCAATACAGAGACAGAAAACAGATTAGTGGTTGATGGGGGCAGCTGGGAGGGTGAATAGGAAGTGACTGCTAAGGGGTATAGAGTCTCTTTTCAAGATGATGAGATGTTCTGGAATTCGTGGTGACAGTTACACAACTCTATGAATATACTAAAAACCACTTCATTATATACTTTAAAAGAATGGCATGTGACTTATATCCCCAACCAAAATTGGAAAGCATGGGTTAAACAGCATTCTAGTTAAATTTTAAGATATAATCCTTTTTATTTTCATGGTCTACAAAATTTATTTATTTTGAAGGATTGAGGGAGTCATATACAAATATATTCTTAAATAACTGAAGTTATTTTTTAAGTAAACTGAAGTATTTCAGTCAAATGTATATGTTGTTTAAATTAATTATTACTCTGAATGGAAACATTTCTAAAATGTGTAACTCTCTGCCTCTTTAAAGAAAAGTTACCCAGACGTGAGTGACAACATTATCACATGGCACGAGCACTGCATTCAGCTAAACAGAAGACTGGATACGGAGCCGTCTGTTCTTTCATTCAACTTACTCATCTACTATATGTTTGAGACTGTGACATATAACAGATACAAAGTTTATGATGTGGCTTTTCCCAATAAAGAGCTGAAAATTTGAGGATGGACTGTCACTTGTAAGAACTTCTAGCTCAAAATGCTAGATGAGAAGTAGGTGTGTTGGTAAGGATGTGGAGACATGGGAACCTGCATTCATTATTGGTAGAAAGTAAGTTAGTGCAGTCACTGTGGAAAATGGTATGGAGATTCCTCAAAAATTTAAGAATATTACAATGTTGTAAACCATGTTATCTCAATTAAAAGAAAAATTAAGAATAAACTACAATATAAGTCAGTTATTCTGCTTCTGGGTTTTTATCCAAAGAATATGAAAACACTAATTCGAAAAGATATAGGCACCTTTATATGGTCATTACAGCACTATTCACAATAGCCACGATATGAAAAT
Organism: Scalopus aquaticus; assembly: GCA_004024925.1. Lineage (NCBI taxonomy): Eukaryota > Metazoa > Chordata > Mammalia > Eulipotyphla > Talpidae > Scalopus > Scalopus aquaticus. The sequence goes on from PVIJ01009425.1 coordinate 23,367, forward strand.
AATGTTAAGTGCCCATCTACAGATAAATGGATAAAGAAGATATTTTATACACACACAGGAATACTATTCATTTATCATAAAAAAGGAAATTTGCCATTTGTGACAACATAGATGGGCCTTGAATGTATTATGCGAAGTGAATTAAATCAGACAGAGTTGTATGATTTCACTTAAATGTGGAAGATAAAGAGATAAATTAAGTAAACAAACAAAACAGAGACAAATTTTTGGTACAGAGAACAGACTGATGGTTACCACAAGGAAAGGGGGTTGGAGACTGGGTGAAAAGTTAGTAAAGTGGGTCAACTATATGGAGATAAATGGAAACTAAACTTTTGGTGGTGATCAAGAAGCAATGTATACAGATGTCAAATAAAACTTAAACAATGTTATAAAACCAATGTAACCTTATAAAAATTATTTTTTAAAAAAAGCCAATCATTTAAATTCTCTTAAAATGACGAGAGTTGCTTTTATACACAGTAATATTCTGGATGCCCCAGATATCCTTTCATCCCCTTTCAGGCCTCCACCTTTCCAAAGGGACCCCTAAAGGCATTTTCCCAGCCACCTCCTGAGCCCCCAAACCCCCCACAGCAGTGTGGGTTATTGCTTCCTCAAGTTACTGCTGTACAACACTGACCTGATTGTCAATCTTGAGCTCTGCCAGGGTTTCATTATCTCTTAAAGCATCAATCAGTGCAAGAGCCCCAACTCCCGTAATAAAGTTGGACTCCATATTTAAGCTCTTCAAATTTTTGTTCACTTTCAACATATCTGCAAAAGCCTAGAAATTAAATAGTTGGAGATTAATATTTGACAGCACCTATTACAGTCAGACAGTACCTAATACATGCCAGAAACAAATACATTAATCAACATAATGCTTTAATGTTTCTTGTTGGATTGTTTTAGCTAGATACTACTCCACAGGTCTCACATGTATTTACATGTACCCTGTCAAAATCTTGGGATTTTTTTGGCCACATGTAATTCCCCGTTGGTAACATTTTTTACTATTACTCACATTATGTTCTTTCATTTTCTACTTCATATTTATTTTTCCTGCATCTTTCAGTTTCTTTGTAGGACTAATTTCATCAATGTCTTTTTAGATCACCTGTCCTGATGCAGCCAGGTTTTTGCAAAGCCAAAATAAGGGTAAATTATGAACTACTTTCTAAGGTAGGAAACAAAAGGAATGCTTATAAGGCAGAAGATCAGAAAATATTAGATAACTAGAACAGCAAGAATACAATGACTATGAAGAACAAGGGGCTAAGTGAATATTAAAAAAGGGAAAGTATGTCTTCAATCTGCTAAAAGAATATGTCTTAATCTGCTTTAATGAAATTTCTTCCAGGATATGGTAGTGCCAGGCATTTGACCCAGTGCTTAATAAACACCATATTGATTAGTTAACAGAAAACTGCAAGTGACAAGATGGGAAAGAGATGAGAGAAAATGAGACAAAGAGGCAGGGAAAAAGATAAAGACAGACAATGAGAGGGTAGAGGTGGGTGGGAGGAGGAGTATGAGTTTACATAAAACAGCTCAGAGGAGTAAAAAGAAGTTCAAACTCCAGAAAATATTGGTAAGACTAAACACCAAGTTAAAGAAATGGAAATGGGAACAAGGATAATAGAACTTGGGTATCTACACATTTGTATTTTTTATTAGATGTCTGACTATGTGAAATTGAACAGATCCTTATGCATCCAGCTGTACAGACATGTATTTAAATACTACTGATTGCTTTTTATTTGATAAGTACTGTTCTGCAGTTTAAAATATAAAACATACATAGGCGGGCGGGTGTGTGTGTGTGTATGTGTAGATAATGAATGAGTAAGCAAAATGGGTGGTAAAAAGGACTATAAAAGAAGACAAAAGGCAAAACAGGCTAGACAGGGAGAGCTGAGGGTAGGAATGGAGTTGCAATTTACATAGAATGGTCAGGTATTATCACCTAGAAGGTATAATTGAGCCAAAACTCAAAGTAAAAACTATGTGGAGTATCGTTAGGGAGAAAGTTCTAGGCAGAAGGCACAAGTAGAAAAGCCCTGAGTTGGGAGTTAGTGCAGCATGTTTCAGGAAGGGTAAAAAAAAACTATATGGCTAAAGTAGAATGAAAGAAAGGGCAAGTAAAAGAGAAAAGATCTGCTCATGCAAGGCCTTACAAGATAACCGAAATATCTAGTTTTAGAAGAATGACTCTGATGCTATGTAATGAGCTAGCCTTGGGATGGGTAACATGGAAGCAGGCATCTCAATTAAGGGCCTACTGCAGTAATCTGGATGAGAGTAAATGGTGGTTTGGACTAGGTGATTCTGACAATGGTGAGAAATGGTTGGATTTCAGAAATTCTGGAGACAAGGCTGGATACAGATTAAAGTTATGAGAAAGGGAAATCAATAATTTTTTGTTGTTGTTTGAAAAAAATGAAAGAATGGAGCTGTCATTTAGTAAAAAAGGAAAGAGTGAAAGAGAAGCAGATATGGGATGTAAGTCAGGACTTAGATTTTAGATGTCTGTTAGAATTCCAACGAAAGAAATTAATAGGTACCTGGACATGAGTATGGAATTCAGGAGAAAGGTAAGAACTGGAGATAGTAATTTTGGGAATCATTAGCAGAAATAGATAACATACAGCAATGAAACAGAGTAAGACCACCCAGCAATAGAGTGTAGATAGGGAAAAGAAGGCAAGGTAGGACTAGGCCCAGAGCCATGTGAATGCTAGATGTTGGAGAGATGAGAAAGAACCAGTGCAGGGACCAGCGAAGGAATCTCCAGAGAGATAGGAAGAAAATCAAAGGGAGCTAAGATCCTCAACACCAAGTAAAGAAAAAGGGTCATATCAAATAAAGTGGAATTTACCCCAGGAATGCAAGGTTGATTGACTTAATACATAAAAATTAATCAATGTATTACACCATTATTAATAGAATAAATGACAGAAACACAGATCAAAACCACCTGAGATGTCACGTCACACCTGTGAGAATAGCCTATGTCAAAAAAAGCAAAAACAAGTGTTGGTGAGGTATAGGAAAAAAAAGCCTTGTGCACTGCTAGTGGGAATATAAACTGATAGAAAATAGTTTGGCGATTCCTCAAAAATTAAAATAGGTCTATCATATGATCCAGCAATTCTACTTCTAGGCAACTATCTGAAAAATATAAAAACACTAATTCAAAAAGATATATGCATTCCTATGTTCAATGCAGCACTATTTATAATAGCCAAGTTACCAACCTAAGTGCCTAATGACCGATGATTTAATAAAGAAAATGTGGTGTATATCTACACAATGGAATACTACTCAGTTAAAAAAAATATGAAATCTTGCCTTTTATGACAAAATGGATAGAACTGGTGGGGATTATGGTAAACAAAATAAGTTAGAAGGAGAAAGACAAATACTGGATGATTTCACTCATAAGTGGAATATAACGAAACAAAGCAAAGGAACAGATGAAACAAACCCTTGGATTCTGATAGCAGAAGTGAAGTTAATCAGAAAGGGAAAAGGGGCCTGATGGATTGTGGTAAAGGATTATTAGTATTTAGTGGATAGGGTATGGTGGTACACAATGAAGAGACATGAATCTGTACTCATAAACAAACATTTCATACCTTAAAACCAAAAATAAAGGGCAAAGACCACATAATCATCTCAACAGATACAGAAAAAGCACTTGACAAAAATATAACCCTATAGAGCCAAAAATGGGAACTTCAGGAGCTATTAGAAGAATGAGACGTAAATTTTATATGAAAAGACCTCTAAGATAAAATTGTTGAGTAAAAACTTATGTGGCAAACAGCATTTTTGGCATAGCCTCATTTATGTTTTTAGTAATACAGACTAAGAAAATATAGGAATAAAAATAAAACGGTAGTAAATAACGTACTAAGTGTGAGCTAAACAGCAATTGAAAAAAGGAAGTAAACTTGTTCATAAAATCACAGTTTAATCAGCTCTTAAGTAGTCATAATTTTGATATTATTAGTAACAGCTTACTTACAACAGCAACGGGGTCATTGCTCCGGGTAGCCGCAAGACTGAAATGTTTCACATGTGTGTTGGTTTCCAAAGCCTTTGCAAAATCTTTTAGGGTTGGAATTGGGATATTCTTGAAAGACAATAATGCAAAACATTATTAAATTTTAGTCTTCAAAAATTCTATCCATTAATCTAATATATTTGCTCTTACCTTTCTGCATAACTCAGAAGTTACATAAACACCTAACAATCTACAAATGAAAATTAGGCCTCTCCAAATCTACTTGACTTCTCTATTATGGTACATTTGCACAAACTGTTGATCTAGCACAAAGTATATCACCACTTCTCCATCATTTATGTTAAAGAAACTCTCACTGTTCTCTCTTTAATTATAAGAAGTCAACCTTTGCATATTCAAAACAGATCAACTTTTCTACAAAGAAAGATATGTGGGAGCCCTAATTCCTGAGCAGATGACAAACTATTCTGTCACTTAGTTTAAGTTACAAGATATTCAAAGAAATTAACTCTACAGTATTTGAAATGTAGCAAGATATAGAAGATATTAATTTCTTCCTTTAGAACCAAGACATCAACTCTGTAGCCTTGTTTAATTCATTACTGCTGATTTAGAGACAGACATTTATCAGCACTGAATTTTTAAAAAAATTTAGAAGACTAATGATCAACTAAGGCTATTAACTTTTTCCAAGGCTTTCTGTCTCCACTCACAGAAAAGAACACCCACAGAGATCTTATTCCCAGATGCTTCCTCCATCCCAAGTCAGGTAAATTATGATATAAGACAAGGAATCTGTAATGAAACTATAATACAAAGGCAAAAATCCAAGAGACAATCTGAGTTTACTTTTTGGTAATGATTTCTCCCCATGCCCTTCTAATTCATTGTTTCTTTCCGTACTGCAAGGAAGAGTTGAAGTTTTAATAACCAAGTCAGAATCCAGAAAACTGACTTTCATGTGCATACCTAAGAGAAATAAAAAAAATGTTCCCACAAAAACCTACATGTAAATGTGTATAGTGACTGTAACAGTAATCATTCCAAATTGGAAGCAGCCGTATGTCTAGCAACTCACGAATGGACAAACCAATTGTAGCATATCCATATAATCGAATACTATTAAACAACACAAAGGAACAAACTGTAGACATGTGTTGCTTAATGAGGTTTTGGTCAACGATGGATTGCATATATGATGGTGGTCCCAAAGGCTATGCCTTATAGATGAGGTATGTAGAAGGCTAAGCCATCTAAGTTTGTATGATGTTTGCACAACAAAATGTATTTCTCAAAGTGTATCCCTGTTGTTAAGCGACACATAACTGTATAGACACAAACAGCAACAACTGAGAAATATCTCAAATGCATTATGTGAAGTAAAGGAAGCCAGACTAAAAAAGGCCATATACAATACAATTCCACTTACATGACATCTAGAGAAGGCAAAATGATAGGGAAAGAAAACAGATTAGTGGTTGTCAGGGGCTAGAGTTTGAAGCAGAGAATGATGAAAAAAGGGTATGACATGTTCTACATGTACAATGGTAAGCATTTGTCAAAACTCATAGAACTACACACTGAAAAGGCAGAGCTTTACTATATATGTTACAGCCCAAGAAATCTGATTAAAAAAAACAAAACCCAAAGACTAAATGCTCTTAAAAGAAGGCAGTACTCTGGAAATGAGAGATTTATTCTGACAGAATGTGATACTCTTTAGAAAGAAAGTCAGAAAAATACTGTAATGCTTTAGTTTTGAAAAATGAGGGAGTCTGTGTTAGCACTGTTAGAGGCAAAACTTTACCTTTAAGTAGAAGGAATTAGACTGCCCAGTTGTCATCCTAAATTCAACCCAGTCAAAGCAATTCAAAATGTTTTGTTTGCTTAGCAAGCCTACCTTTATATTATTCAAATTAACTTCAACCAGACGAACATCGTTTTCTTTAATTCTCTTTAAACTCTCTTCAACGTTGGTTGGATTTGGTGGCTCATCAAATACTGGGAGAATCTTTTCACCTTTTACCACATCTACAGTAATAAATAAAAAGAGCAAGAGTCTAACAGGTTGATGATTTTACAATGGACTTGGTAAGACACAAATACACACACTCAACAGAACTAATTTAAAAGTCTCTTCTCTACAATTTCCAAAAGATCCTTAATGTGTTGACACATATTTAAAACAAAGAAATAAAATTGTACTAAATATAAGTGCCAGACATAACTCAATGTTTAATTTATTTTGCAATGTATCAACCTTCAAAAAAGAGTATTTTCACTGCCCCAGTGTGTAGGACCTGTTTACTACTAAAATATATTTGATAATACATATTTGATGATCCCATTTATTTTTACCAATGTTGAAGACAGTTCTAATAAGTTTAATAAAACTTTGTTAAGATTTGACTAGCAATTAATGTAACATCTGTAAGAATCATAGACTTGAAAAAACACAGCCTCAACGTGAAGAGAAGTGTGATGGCAGGACACAGTACCTCTTACTCCCATGGAGAACACTACACAATGGGAATAGGTAGAAGATTCTCTAACAGTAAGAACAGGAATGGGGAGACAGAAGGAAAATAAAATACACAGAAGTTCTTCTGAGACAGAAATTCCAAAATTTAGTGTCCTCCTTCACTATTATTCCCAAATCTTTCACAATATATAAGCAACACACGTAGCCAGAATACAACTATTCAAAGCTGAAAGATATGGAAGCCCTGAACTAATGAGATGTAAATGCACTTTGAACACCTATATCAGGTGGGTATATTTCCTGGGGAGAATATCTATAGCATCAGATTCTCAAAAAGGAGAATCATCCAATAAAGTTAAGAGGAAGTGTGACATGGAAAAACAGACAGGGTCATTTTCTGGCTTAGTTATTTTCTTTGGCTTTGAAGAACAAAACTCATTTTGAGACAAGACTGCTTATTCATTCAATAAATTCCCTCTAAGAGTACATGTTCCTTTCAAATACTGAACACACACACACACACCATGCAGAAGAGATCAACTTAGATATTTTCCTGAGGACACGTGAAGATGTGAAAATAGTTTGGAAGTATTTACTAAAAGAAAGTATGCTAGTTTTCTTCAGATTTATACTAAAGAGGAGAGAAATCTTGTGATTCTGAAGTAGTGGGGGTTAGTACAGGTATAAATTACCAAAGGCACAGTTTGGTTCATATAAGGAAAGGCTTCCATAATAGAGCTCTGCTAAAAGAAAGAAGTGGGCTTCCTCTCACATAACTTTAGCAAAGTGGTCTTTCAAGATCAAGCAGGTTGTAGAAGGGCTTCCTCACTGAATGGAAAACTGAATGAGTTCTTTCACAACTCTTAATTTTATACAACCAAAGAATCTCCTTTGTCACTCAAGAGAGTATGTATATGTATATTTAAAGAGCCTTGCCTCCTAATGAAATAATGGAATCAATCAATGAGAAGCTGAAACCACTGGAAATGTTCATGGGGAACTTTAGGTAGAGGGACCAGGCTGCTAACATTTAAGCCCACTGATCAATCTTATCACATCCTCCAAAGAGGAACAATCAGACTATGTCCCTAATGTGATTTAATCACCACCTAGGAAGAATTCTCTTTTTTAAAAAAATATTTATTTTTATTTATTTATGCATACAAGAACTGGGGTGTAGGCCAGAAGTGCAGGGGTGAGAGGATTCACCAGAAACAGAGAGGAGAGCAAAACAGGCAGATCCACTGAAATAAACTGATGAGGGGAGCAGCGGGCAAGACAGGAGAGGTCTGCTGTGCCATGTGGGTTAGCTCCCTGGCCAGGGATCGAACTCATGCCTGGTGGCTGGTGAGAGCTTGATAGTACTGAAACTTTAACCCCTGAGCCATCAGAGAGGCCCTAGGAAAAATTCTACCAACGAACAGAACTAAACCTGACCAAGCCTCTAGAACTAACAGTTTATAGAAACATGAGATAGAAAAAATCAATATGACACCATGAGAAAGCAATCAGTCAAATCCAGACTGTAGAAGAGTTTACATGACAAATAATCCAGTTTCTTCAAGAAACAAATGGCATGAAAAAAGAGGGAAAGAGAAGTTGTGGATAATTATTATAAAATTAATACGAACTAAAAAGACAGACAACCAGATGAAAAATGTGGCCCCTAACTGGATTCTGATTTGAACAAAACAACAGGGAAAGGATGTTTTTGAGATAGTAAGATAAATCTGTACATGAACTGGGTAGTAATGGCATGGAGCTATGTTAAAAGAAATACTTGTTTGTGAAAGACACATATGGAAATGATTATGGGTAGGTGAAGTAATACCAAATGAACAGAATTTACTTTAAAATAGCCCAGGAAAAATAGTAGAAGGGGTAGGGAGGGATGATAGATGAAACAAGCTGGCAAAATGTTGAAAATAGCTAAAATTCGATGGTGGGTATGGTCCTCTTTTCTATTTTGTATGGTTTGAACATATCCACACTAAAAAGTAAAAAATAAATACAGAAAAGGGCCAAATTACAGACCACTGATTAAGTAGAACATTGATTAAGTTGCAGATTTCTTGAAAATCAGTCACACTGAAAATAAAACGTCAACATAAGCCAAGTTGACCAACTTTTATGCTGTTTACCATTAGTATTATTTAGTGAGGTGACAGTGGTTCCTATTACATTTGTTGACACATTAAGCATAAAGTACTTAATATCTTATTTTCAGTGGCTTTCAATGTCAATACCATAAAACTGGAATCAAATCTCAAATACATATACACAATATTTGGCATGTATAAACTGAGCTTGATACAGGAAGCTAACAAAACATATTTAGAAAGGATTAAAATTCACAAAGCATTATAAGTACTCACTTGAAAAATGTTCTTGATCCACACCATTACTGCTACTTCCCACTATACTACAGAACTGTGAATTCGTTATTAAGTTGTGCATCCCAAGAATAGCTATAAATACAGAAAAAAAAAATTTTTATTTCCATCAGTTTTAAACATAATTAATTTTACAACCAAAAATTTTTGTCAGTGATTTTAACATCGTCTGAACATTTTCCTACTCAATTATACAGACTTTACAGCCACAAAAAAACAAAAAACAAAAACAAAACAAAACCCAAGGGAGAGTGATTAAAAATCACTTACAATCTCTTTCTCATCAATACTCTTGTTATTTCCCTTTACATTTTGAAATTAGATTTCTACCACATTTCTGAATTCAGACACGCAGTTGGAATCAGCCTAACCCTAAACATAAATTTAAGCTTAGCTCCATCTGGTGGTTAAGAGAGAAAATCAAAATGCTCTGTCTTGCTCTGAGATAAAATGCAGATTTTCAACTTAACCTTTGCTATTTTTACATTTGTTAACTCTCACATTTGTATTTAGCTAAGAGTAGAATACTAAAAGTATATCTGAGTTCTCATATCTAAGATTAAAATAACTTCCCTCAAAAGATGATACTCAGGGAATAAATTTTTTTGTTGTTTTTGATTCCCTCTTGCACAAATAAAAGAAGTTACCGTATGCCTCCCCACCGACTCCCCTTTAATGAATGCATCCTTTATAAAACCATCCTGCTCCTTGCAAAATTACTAACTCTGGAAGCCACTTGGTACCAAGATATGCAGTGTTTCTATATGGGAAATGGGTATGTGTGTAGGCAAGTGGGGGAGGACACTGGTCCAAATATCAAACTGGGAATAATTAAAATAACAGTGAGGTTTGGAATGTTCCATATACTTCAGTAAAGTTGGTAAAGCAGTGAGAACAGTTCAGGACTAACTGCTTCAGCTGCTTTCCAGTTACAATCTCTGGGGATTCTGGTAAAATAAGAATGCAGTAGACCTTAGAGACTCTTTTTCAGTGCTTGGATAAAACCACTTCTAGCTGGGCACCAGCTGATGAAAAATTTTTATAAAGGTTTTCAAATATGGCAACATGGGAAAAGATTTCACCACTGAGAGAAGTTAAATAAATGAAATTCTTTATGTCAGATTTTCAGTGTAAAAAGACAAAGCCATTTATGTGGTTACTAATTCAAAAGTTCTTTGTTAGGCAAAGGAAGGATTTGTATAGTGTACATGTGCTGGTATTCCCATCCCCTCCACACTCATTCACAAATTTACTTGATTTAGTTTATACCTGCAAGGTCACACAATTCTGTATCAGAAGCACTTGTCAAAGCTTCTTCTAATTCTGGATCAAGAGATATTTTTTCTTCTGCGAACGTCTGTACAGGTTTCTGTTTAGGGATGAATATTTTTCCTGTATAATAAAGCAGTTTGTTAATTCCACTCTTACTGATACTAACTCATTTTATTTTTCAAACAAAAATTATTTAAAGTATGTGTAACTGAAGTGAAAGAAAAGAGTCAACGTTTTCTTTCATCGTTTGTATTTTTAAGTTCCTAGGGCAATACTTTGGTGGTACAAATGGAATGAAAAAAAAAAGAAATTTTCCCATTTGTGGAAATGAAAATGGGCTCTATTTTTTTTTCAAGATTTATTTTTATTTATTTGTGCATATAAGAGCTGGAGTGTAGGGCAGAGGTGTGGGGGTGCTGAGAGGATTCACCAGAGACAGAGTTGGGATCTACTGAAATACACTGCTGAGGGGAGCAGTGGAGAAGACAGAAGAGGTCTGCCATGCCATGTGGGTTAGCTCCCTGCCTAGGGATTGAACTCATGCCATAGTGGCTGGTGATAGCTTGACAACACTGAGACTTTAATCCCTAAGTGACTAGGGAGGCCCCGAAATTGGCTCTTTTTTGAGTAAGAGTTACCTCTAAATAATGAATCAAAAAAATAAATGAAGGAATAAACAAAAAATTCTATAAAAGAAAAATAAATAGAATCTAATTTCATTTTGTTAAGCAACAAAGCATTATAGTCATTTGGGGGATGGCAGAGGCGATTATGATTCTAGAAATTCAAGTTCTGACTGCAAAGTAATTTCTTTATATCCTGAATGATATTCTGAAACTTCTGATCACAGCTCCAGTTGTAAGCATCAATGGATACTAATAAGGTTACCTGTTAAGAAAATAATTATTCTAGAAACCTGAGGCCTTTATTTAAGTGATGCGTTAGTATTTTATCATCACATGTTCAGTGCATGATGGAAAATAAGAAAAGAATGGAAAATGATGATAATATTAACTACAGCACAAGCTGACCAAACAAGATATACTTAGACCTGGTAGGGTGCGTTACCGAGACTGCCTTTGGTTTCTCTCCCAAGACAGGTGAAAATTCTAATAACTGGCCTAGAAAGGCCTATGTATGGATTCTGAAAAATATCTGAGACTTAACTTCTAAATACTTTCCTTTTTATTAGAAAACTACTAGGGAAATTTGTGAAAATATGCAATCCAATGTATCTGCATAGAACTCTAACAAAAGAAATGTTTGTGAGCTTATTATCAGGACAATGTGTTCTATACTTCTTGCTCAAGGTAAATATTAATAAGAATAACCATAAGGAATTCTTCCATGATACAGAGTGCTTCTAAGAATCTGGCCAAGGCTGCCCAGGTTTTGTCTTCTAAGCCATATAAAGGATTTAAATTTCTGATCATATATATTTTTAGTACTCCCATTTGGTTCTTTTTTTAAAAATAGTTTCCATGTCTGCCAAAATTGCTCACCTTTTCACACATGCTGTACATCTTCGTCCATCAGATTCTTTAGCATTTTTGTCACAGTAAAAGTCCCTCACTGATAACCCAATATCTGGATCCTCTGCAGGTCTTCTACTGACTTTACTTCCTTGACTCATAGATCATGTGTGTTTTAAGACCTTTACCTGCTGGACATTCTGTATAAAAGTTCAGCAGAAGGCCTACCTGGTGGTGTAGGGGTCAAGTCTCAGGGCTATCATGCTATCACCACTGAGGTGCAGTTCGATCCCCAACTAGGGAACTAACTCACATAGCACAGCTGACCTCTCCTGTCTCACCCACTGCTCCCCTCATCAGTGTATTTCAGTAGATCCACCTGTTCTGCTCCCCCACTCTGTCTCTGGTGAATCCTCTCACCCCCTGCACCTCTGGCCTTTACCCCAGTTCATCTATGAATAAATGAATGAATGAATAAACAAATCTTAAAAAAAAAAAGATGTAGCAGAGATGAGGACAAAAAATTTATTCAGAGAAAGGAGCATGCCCTTAGGCAGGGCTGAAACAATATGCTGCATAGCTGAGCTAAATCTGGGCTTTGTTGCAACTTTAGTTTGATTAGTTCCTCAGTGGTTTCAAACATTTTGAGGACAGGACCAGGACTTCCTCTGCAGCAAGGCCTAAGATGATAAACCTAAGTGAAGTTCCGGAGATCTCCTGAGCTGCCTATCTTTGAACTATGAAGTGTGAGATTTCTCATGATGTATAGCCCTGGCCTCCAGTTTTCTGGGTAGTTAGGGAACTCTCACTGTTTTTCAGTTCTATTACTTTCAATCCTACTTTTGAAGCCCTGGCAGAACTTTCTGCCCACTCTTGACTTGTCTGCTCTATACTATGAGAAATGGGGGTGGCCTTGAAATGATTTCTCTCCATTCTCCTGTCTCTCTCTCAATCTTCCTAAACAGAAAACCTATGTCTTGGGAATTTTCTCAGCTCTCTTTCATTATCTCTGTTCTAAGATAAAATCCCTAACAATAAATGAAGATGTGTAGAAAAGAACTGGGGGGCAGGGGAGGTCTCACTGTCTCTAGGGCCATACTATGCAACATTAGCCACTAAACCACATGTAACTATTTACATTTACATTATTAAAATTTTAAAAATTCACTTCCTCAGTCATGATAGGGACATTTCAAATGCTTGATAGCCACATCTGGCCAGTAGCCACTATACTGGCTAACACAGCTACTGAACATTTCCACCAATGTAGAAACTCCTAGTAGAGAGCACTAACGTAGGCTTTCTCTGGACTCTGACATGCCAGCCCATACACGATTTATTAAAAGTTTGTTCCCTACATTTCAGTCAGGAGAGAAGTGGAGCACTTCCTTATGGAGGGTCTGTCCCTTTCTGGAATCATTCAGGTCTGTGTCCTGAAGTTCTCTGGCAGCTTTACAAAAACGGCGCTTATATTGCTTATGCTTGCTTATTTTGGTTGCTATAGGGAATGTGGTGAGCATAGTCTTGCAACTTAATAAATCTGATCAGATGCCATTCTGGTTTCCTTACTTTAAAAATGGTACTTGGACAATCCACAATGTATATATACTAGTAAGGATGTTTTAAAACTGCATATAACAAAATAACCACAAAACAGTGGTTTGAATTAGTACTTATCAAGCTTTAATGTGCACCTTATTCATGTGATGATCTTATTAAAGCACAGAATCTGATGCAGTAGGTGTGACATGGGTTTTGAGCTATGAATTTCTTATCAACCTGTCATGTGATGCTGAAACTATCAACCACAGACCACACTTAAAAACAGAAAATATTCAAACAATAAGTATTTCTGTTATCTCAATAAAGACATATATGAGTTAGATTGGTTAGACAACCACTCAAAGTAAGCATCAAGTATCCAGGCTCTTTCTGTTTTTCTTTGGCTATAACCAGAATGGAGATCTTTGTTCTCAAGCCATCAGTCTCCAGATTACCCTAGTAAATTAAGGATCACGTCTTCACAAAAATTCAGGACAGGAAGAAAGGCACTTTCCCAAATACCAACTTTTATAAGAAAAACTGTCCAGGAGATTCCTCCTCTGGTCTCACTGACAGCACTGGATCACATGTCCATGCTCCAGAGCAAGGATGACTGGGAAAGAAAGCATCTGGCATTTCCAGTCTAATTCAGTGATGGGTTATGACAGTAGAAAGGAATTTGTCCCAATATTGAACCAAATGAAGCACATTTCCATACTCCCTTAATTCCCTAAACATTTCACTGTGCCTAGAGTTATACATTGTGCATTGTATACATTGTATACATTGTTTCCTGTGAATTTTTCAGGAACATAGCCTATGTTCTGTTTATTCCTTCACCCTTGCTAGCAAACAGCACACAATTCACATTGCTGAATGAATACTTCCATGATCACCTCCAGTCTAACTACTTCATTTTATATAGTCTAATTGAATTCCCTGGTTCCTACATGCTTAACCTAGTACTTGTGTGCTTCTTCTAATAAACCATAGATTTCAAGTTTAACATTTTAGTTGGAAAACTTTTTCCCTAAAATGCCTGTGTGATGGTATACATAAATGATTTTCTTAGTACCAGATTCTGCAGTTCCGGTAATTATTAGGTAATCTTTTAACTATTGGCTTATCCACAAAGGCAAATCCAAACATTACATCTTAGTAATTCCATAACAGTTTCACAATAGTTGATATTACAAATAAAGTGTCCTGCCTTTAAATGCCATTTCTCTTTCCTGAGTTCAAGCTCACCTGCATTTTCAACTGTCTATGACAGCGGTCCTAAGTGTTGGCTGAACACTGCACACATGGGGAACTTTAAAGATTTCTTATTTAATTGGTTTAGTGTGCTTTTGGGGACAGCTGGATTTTTTTTTAAAGCTCTCTAAGCATTCTTTTTTTTAAAAAAGGATTTATTTATTTATTTATTTATGCATAAATAAAGAGCTGAGGTATAGGCCAGAGGTGTGTTGGGGGGTGTGTGTGTGAGAGAGGATTCACCAGAGACAGAGTGGGGAGCAGAACAGGGAGACCAACTGAAGTACACTGCTGAGGGGAGCAGGGGGTGAGTCAGGAGAGGTCTGCTGCACCATGTGGGAAGCTCCCTGGCCAGGGATCAAACTCGTGGTGCAGTGGCTGTAGATAGTTTCATAGGCTGAGACTTAACCCTTTGCGCCACTAGGGAGGCCCAGGCTCTCTAAGGATTCTAATGAATAGCAGCCAAGGTTAAGAACCATTAGATTACGGTATTCACTTTTTAAAAAAAAGTTAGTTAGTTATTTTATGTAGAAGAACTGGGGTGTAGACCAAAGGTACACGGGTGAGAGGATTCGCCAGAAACAGAGTGGGGAGCAGAACAGGCAGATCTCCTGAAATACACTGCTGAGGGGAGCATCAGGCAAGACAGGAGAGGTCTGCTGTGCCATATGGGGGTCACCTCCCTGGCTGGGGATCAAACTCAGGCCATAGTGGTGACAGCGCTGAGACTTAACCCCTAGGCCACAAAGGAGGCCCAGATTATGGTATTCGCTTAATAAAAAACTACACAAGCTATCAAATACCTGCCTATGTCTTACTTGACAGACCAATGGAATCTAAAGAATTATGAAAGTCTAAAATATTTATTTTTGTAATCCTCATCTACATTCCACAGAAGCACTATTCATGTCTAATTTTCCCCATACATAAAGTTTTGCTAAGACTTAGAAATACAAAGTGAATCCGAGCAGACAAAAAAAACAAAACACAACAAAATTTCCAAGGGCTTATGGAAATTCTGTGACATAGAATTAACCTCTATTTCATAATAGCTCTGAAACATTTTGGTACCTCTCCTGGTATCTCCTATATGATAATTTCTCTGTTCATATAGCTTTTTATTACAGAGGTATTTAGCCTAAATGACATTGTGTTTTTAACAGTACAAAAAATAATAACTTCATATTCTCCATCGTTAATTTAACACCAATATACAGAATTATTTTTAATGCACATATACAAAATCTAGTAAAGAAAATTAATTTTGTAAGGATAATCTAGGCAGAAATGAAGTTTAGAATTATGAGTACAAAACTTCAGGGAATTTTCTCAAATTGGGTCACATAGCTTAAAGCAATCCTTTTCAAAATCTCAGCTGACTTTCCCGAATAAAGTGACAAAGTCCTGCTAAAATTCACATGGAAATCCAAGAGACCTAGAACAGTGAAATAATCTTGAACAAGAACAAAGCTAAAAGACTCACACTCCAATTTCAAAACTTATTTTATAAAGTTACTGTAATCACGACAGTGTTAGGGTGCATAAGGAAAGACACTGCAATAGAATTGAAAGTCTAGAAATAAATACTTATATTCTTGGTCAACTGAATTTCTGCAAGGGTATCAAGACAACTTAATGGAGAAAGAATTGTCTTTTCAACAAATGGTCCTGGGACAACTGGATAACTGCAAGCAAAAGAATGAAGTTAGATCCTTTCCTCATGCCATATGTAAATATTAATTCAAAATGGATTACAGACCTAGACGTAAGAGGCTAACACTAATACCCTTAAAAAAAAAAACAAAAAAAACCCTCAAAGCTTAAGTGTAAATCTCTATGATTTTGGAGTTAGGCAATAAGTGTTTTAGAAATGACACCAAAAGCACAAGCAACGAAAAATAAATTAGACTATATAAAAATTTTAACTTTAACTTTGTGGGGCAAGTGATACCATGAACAAAATGAAAAGACAACACATAAAATGGGAGAACATTTTTTTCAAATCATACATCTGTATGACCTGTGTGATATACAGTCTCATGCCCAGACTATATAAGGAAAGGTATCAATAATAAATCAACTAAAGTGGTTTGGTGGCAGGTGAATGGAATAGGTATACACATGGAGAAGCAAAAATGTGATGCTTTCCCCACAAAAATATAGTAAAACAGGAGGCCTCCCTGGTAGCACAAGGGGTTAAGTCTCAGCACTTTGAACTATCGCAGCCATAGCAGTTCGATCCCCGGTCAGGGAGCTGACCCACATGGCATGGCAGACCTCTCCTGTCTCGCCCTCTGCTCCCCTCAGCAGTGTACTTCAGTCAATCTGTCTGTTCTGCTCCCCATTCTGTCTGGTGAATCTTCTCACCCCCTGCACCTCTGGCCTACACCCAGCTCTTGTATGCATAAATAAATAAACCTTTATTAAAAAATAAAACCACCAAAATCTAAAGCCACAATAAAAAAAAAAAACAACCTGATGCAAACCATTTTTAAAAATACAATTTAAAAGTGGGCAAAGGATTGAAAAGACAAAATAAAGATATATAAGTGTCTCATAGGGCATAAAAAAAAGGCTCAGTATCGTATATCATGAGAAAATTGCAAATCAAAATTATAATGCATCATCATGTCAAAACTACTAAGATGGCGCTAATCAAAAACACAGACAATAAATGTTAGGATATAGGGCCTCCCTGGTGGCGCAGTGGTTAAGCGCTGCGCTGCGGAGCTGTCCGCAGCAGTGATGCGAGTTCGACGCCCGGCCAGGGAGATTCCCACATGGCGCGGCAGACCTCTCCTGCCTCGCCCGCTGCTCCCCTTAGCAGTGTATTTCCGTCTATCTGCCTGTGCTGCTCCTCACTCTGTCTCTGGTGAACCCTCTCGCCGCCCCACGCCTCTAGCCTGTATCCCAGCTTGTATGCATAAATAGATCTTAAAAAAAATAAACAAAAAATAAATGTTAGGATATAGAGAAAGTGGAGCCCTAAAACACTGCTGTGGAAATATAAAATGGTACACTTTTCAGTTCTTCAAATTGTTAAATACAGTTACCATTTCGCCAACAATTCTACTTCTAGGTATATAACCAAAAGAAATGAAGCCATGTGCAAGACAACAACTTACAAACAGTCAGAGCAGCATTATTCACAATAGCCAAAAAAAGTAGATAATCCAAAAGCGCATCAACTGATGAACAGATAAACAAAACATGGCATATACCCATAGAACGAAATATTGTTCAGTCATAAAAAGGAATGAAGTATTGATACATGCTACAACATGGACAAAACTTCCAAAACATTATGCTATGTGAACGGTCAATCATATACTGTCTTATTTAATTTATATGAAATGTCCAAAATATACAAATTCAGTGACAGAAAGTAGATTAGTATTTCCTACAGCTGGGGAACAGAATTAAGCATGGAAATTGACTGCTAATGGGAACAGGGTTTCTTTTTCGGTGATGAAAATGTTCTAATCTGAAGACTCAGAGTTGCAAAACTGCAAATACACTAAAAACCACTGAACTGTTACTTTGAATGGGCAAGGTTTATTATTTGGATTGCATCTTAATAAAGGTGTTTTAAAATAAACACTAAGGGTTGATGGGTTGATGCATTAAATATGAGTCTTCTGTTTGCCTCAGTAAATTTATATTTAGCCCCCTAAAATGTAAAGTGGAAAAAAAAACCACCACACTGAGTCAGACAGTATGTTTGTGCTTCTTAGTCAAAATCAGCTGTTTTCTGAGAAATACATGATTAGCACACTGCTGAATTGATTCCATATGACAGAAAATGCCTTTCCAGACATCTGTACTAAGTTATTCTATATCACTGTTAAATATCTTAATGACTGTAAGATACTACAAATATAGTGTATATCCTTCATAAAGCTTAGTATGGTTTGTACCCTCATTGTCTTACAAGATGAGTGAAATGTTATGCTTTTATTCAATGTAGGGGTATTGTGCAGGGCAGGCATTTGTTTTTGCAGAGGGTAGGGAAATACACAACCAATTTGATTTTACTTTTATCTGAAACTGCTTATTAATGAACATATCAGTATCCTACTTCATTATGAATATCCTGATTCTGAAGTATTTTTTCTTTTTATCATGGATTAATTCTTTACAGGATTCTCAATCTCACTCAATAAAATAATATATAAAGGAACTGGTATATAGTAAACTTAATAGTCATGCATTTTTTATTCTTATTTGCCCTGGAATTTCTTGTGTGTATCTAAGACAGAGATACAAAGAGTTTTCCAAAACAAATAACAATCCAGGAAGAGTATTAAAAATCGAGTACCTATATATCAGTGCTTCTTAAACTCAATAAAGACTGACTGGGTATGGATGTTTTCGAAAAAACTCTCCGGTAATTTTTATTTTTTCGTACTCAGATTGATAATCACATAAGCACTAATCTGTAGAAGTATAGCTATGAAAAGATTAGGATGAGTTATCCTGGACTGATTTTTTAAACTGGAATTATAATTCTTCATAGTATACAAAAAAATGAAACTAAGCAATGAGTAAATCAGAAAAAAATCTCTTAGACAAGTAGGAAATGCCACATCCCCACTCCCAGATGAAACAAAACAAAACAGGGCTATAATTCTTGGTTGCTAAGAATACTGAAAAAAGTTTAGTGATGTTGCTACAATTACAAATGGCAGCTAAGGAAATACAAAAAATCAAGATAAGAATTCATATAATAGTAAGTTAAATGCATGGCATTTATCCAAACCCATGTTTGTGCCAAGAGTGTAAAAAAAGAAATCTCTTGCCAAGATCCTTGTTATTGTCACAAAATCACAAGAGAGATTGTGAACCATGTTAAGTGTATTGCCAGGAAATTTCTTTACTAGTTTTCATCTCTTTTGCTCTGACATCAAATTATAGCTACCACAAATTTTAAAAATTATCCTAGTGATAGTTCCCAACTTTAGTATATACAAAATGTATAACAAGAAACAGAGATAATTCTTACTTTATTTCTATAAAGGTGAAAGGCCCTAGCTAATTTTGCTGTTAATTTATAGGTTATCTAATTCCAGAAAAGATTTAAGGTATCTAGCTTGCTATAATCACCACTTGGCTTTGGGACATACCTTTTGACAGGAAGAACACAAACTTCTAATCAACCAAACTAAAGAATGAAAGGCAGATCCCAGAAAGGCATTTTTGCTTTGACCCAACAACACACATGACACCTGCTCAATACTGCAATATATCCAATAAGCACTAATTCATTCAACAAATGTTTAGTGAGTTTGTATATATTAGATAATGAACAAGAAAGACACTATAAGAGAGCTTTTACTATCGGGAGCTAATACTCTAAGTCGGTGTTTCTCAGGAATGAGAAAAGGTGGAAGAATGCCCTCCTTCATCTTCCTTGTCTTGGTCTATGCTTCAGTTACATATTTTGCAGAATTTCAAGGAGAAAGAGGTAAAAAATGCAACATTTTTATATTATATCTTTAGGTAAAAGTTTATCTTCAAAACATATTGTATCTTTAAAACCGGGAATTATGTTACTGTCTTAATCTTCTTAAACCTTTAGTTTCTCAATATTTTGAACATAACAGAATCATACAAAAGACATTTCCTTTAATCTGTGCCTAGATTACTTGATGCCATGATACCATTTCTACTAAGAGTTGGTTAGATTTAAATGAATTTGACAGATATTGTGAATCCTACTGAAATAATGCACTTTAAAATAATCCTCAATACATCTTTTGTTAGCTGTGCCTTACTAGCTGCCTAATACCGTCTTTTTGCTGTTACAAAACTACATTAATAAAAGCAGAACACTTACTAGTATAGGACAATATGTTCCCCAAAAGGCACCAAAGACACAATGTCTTGAACTTCACTTAATTAGAATTCTTCCTTCTCAAATGTTGACATATGCTTTCAATTTTATAAAATGTACAGTTATAAACTAATCACAGTTTCACAAATCACAAAATAAAATTACTAATTTATCTCTATATAGTAACTTTCAAAGGTCCTTCTTATAGCTTGTTAGATCAGTTAAAGACATTTTGAAATGATCTAGAAGGGTAAAGCTTGGCATGAAGCATAGTCTTTGTTCATGGTCAAGAGGAAAAATCCTGAAATACCAATTTTCCATTTTATGGGCATTCCCTTCATCACACCAGTTCTGTGTAATTTAAGCTCCAGAAAAGAGCATGAGTGTTTAAATGAAAGAATTACAGGTCCAATTAATCATTAATTAGTCTCAGAATGTGAAAATATAATCAACTTTAGTGATTCAGATACCTGAATCACTTCCCAATCTTTTGCTTTAAAAAAAATGAGTAGTCATCTGATTGATTTTTTAAAAGTAATTAAAAATGAGAGATTACTATGTGATTTTGGCACATAATTTGGAATGAGTTCAAGGTGACTAAGTGGCATCATTGTAACACTCCCTGGCACAGAAAGCTAATATTACCATCAGGTACTGAACTCTGAGATCAGTCATATTAATATGAAAAATGATTTTGCTAAGAGACTAATGGTACATTTTATGGATTTTAATGAGACCCAAAGAAAGGCAGGCATATTTGTGACTACCCAAGGCTAACTGATATAAGGATGAGCGCCTAGGGTGGATCTAAGAAGACTATCTGGCTTTTAGTTATATTTTAAAGACTTGTATAACCAAAGTTCCTCAGTTGTTCAGATAAATTTGTACTTCTTCAGGTCTTTGGCACTGTAATGACTTTTAAGATGCTGAACACCAAGTGTAGGGTGGTAATACTTGTTTCTATCAGATGAACTGCTAAAACTCAAAAAACTCACTTCCTCCTCTATGACTGAGACTGGAAATCTCTTTGATAATAACACCCATATGACCTTAATAATTATCATACTGTAAAGGATTTTTACAGTGATTTCACTGTATGCATTAACAAATTTTGTCCTCACACAAAAATGTAGGAAGTAGGTAGATACCCAGACTGTATGATTCCTTTTACATAAATTTAAAAACAAGCAGAACTAATCTACAGCATTAGAAATTATGATGCTGGTAACCTTTAGGAAGAAGGGAAAAGTGGGAGGAGGTGGTAAGTGACTTTTTGGAGATGCCAACAAAGTTTTGATCTGGGTAATTACATGGGTGTGCTCACTATAGAATTCATTGACCTGTATCCTTCTGTTCATTTTTGGTAAGATGCTACACTTCAAAAGGTTCACTATGTTAAAAAATGCCAAGGAGGTTGTAATTACACTGGTCAACAAACTTTTACAAAAGTCATGTTACTGAAATAAAATTAGTCATTTCCTATCAATTTGTATGTGCTCAACACGAATATGACAGTCAAATTCTAATTTTAGCTCTAGTTTTTTTGTAATCTGCAATAAATTGATGCTTACATTATAAAATGCATGCCAATAGTAATAGGCCTATGGTTAATACATGTAAAAAATCAAGTCATAGACTACTTCTTAGATTTCTTCCCTTGTCTCTTATACAGCTGTTCAGGAGCATCTCTGGGGAGTGTCCAGCAGTAGTCAGCCAGCATTGTAGTGGACCATTTTCCCTGGTATCTTTGTTCCATTGATGCACTATCTTGATGAAAATCTTCGCCATGTTCCTCACTAACCATACCACTGTTTTCAGGGAAGAAATCCAGATGGGAATGAAGGAAGTGGATCTTTAGAGACATATGGCAGCCAAGTTTCTGATACTGCATCAGCATGTCTTCTACTAGTTCCTTGCCCTAACATTCGCAAGAAAGTTGTAGACGCCAGGCGAAAAGCATTCCATGCTTGTTTTGCATCACCCTGCCAACAAGTTGTTGAACTGGTCATCTCAATGCAGATGGAATGTTGGGTAGACTATTCTCGACTGCTTTTGCTTCATTATTCTGCTAGAAAGAGGAGGAACCAAGCAGAAGTAACAGTCTTTTATGTGGTTGCTTGGCTCTCTCCACACCATAGGGACGGCAAACGGCATTGATGGTCTTTTGCCATTTAATCACTGTGAAAGCTGTGTTGTACATGTAGCACAGCATGTATGTGAGGTCCAAGGCTTGTCTTGGTCACCAGCCTTGAATCCAAAGTAAAGATGATAAGCCTTCTTCACTTGAGAAGTGATACTTTTCTTCTGGTTGGCAAATGTCACTTCCCCACAAATAGAGCAGAAATTGTCCACGCTATTACGGCACTTTCGAGGCATTACTGTTCTGTATTGTGCCTAAATGGACAAAATAATAACAGTTCTATGGAACAGTAGCTTAAACTGTCTCGCAAAAAGTCTGAAATATTTTCAATGTTCAACCTTTCTGACAGGGCTTTATATAATGCACTGCTGACGTCAGCTTACTTCAGCAGCTGCCTGGCAGGAGTATTGCACTGCATCAGAAAATGATGAAATCAACTCTGGATGATGTGTACATGATGGTATTATGCAATGCGATGCAATATTACATCATTCTAGGCTGATTTAGGATTGTTGTTGCAGTCCTACTGGATAAATTTACATGGTGAAACATATAAAATGAATTATATGAAATATCTTCAAAACAAGAGCTAATAAAAAGTTTTCAGGGTTATATTCATGTTCAGCACACCAAGATACTACAGATTAGAGCCTTTTTAAGTCAGTAATGATATCACTGTTGACCAGTGTTATTGAAGCATAGCTTGTAAAAATAATATTGTAACAAAGTAGAGCTAAAAGAGGCAGTAAAAACAGAGTGCATCATAAATAGAAAACCACTGTGAAAGCAAAATTACTTGCTTTTTAGTTGAACTACCTCCATTTATTTTATATCCTTCTGTAACCTAAAGAAACAAGATGAAATTTTAAAAAGTTTTAAAAGGAAACAAACTGTATTTTAAACCATAGTTGAAGATAAGCATTTCTGTGCTATTGTCATCCCTATTACTTACTGCTATGATTTTTCCCTACGATCTTTTATTTTTCACACTCTTCCACCTTCTTTTTTTCCTCCTTTAATCGTCCAAGATATTTTTCTAGGTAACTGGGGATTATGGAACAACAGCATACTAGAAAGCTTCCTGGGTCAGTTGAGGACAATGCAGCTCCTTCTCATCTCTTTTTTTTCTCTTCTTGTCCTCAAATTCCATACTTTTTTCTGCCATCCCTTTCCTCTCACATCTCTCCCCCTGTTTCTAACTCCATTTTTCTTCCTAATTGCATCCACCTAAAACATCTATAATAGTAAAGGGTGATCAACCAATATTTATTCTCATAAAATTATGTTATCCTATTTACAATAGGATTGAAACTATAAATACCATGTTATAGGCATGGCTGTACAGATTAAAATACAACCATTAGTCTCTTGCATGACACAAAAGAACTGATGCTTTTGCCTATCTACCTTTGTAATTCCCACACTTCAAAATTCTGCTTTGGTTTTCATTCTTTTTGTAGCTCCAAACACCTGAGGATCTGCTATCTCTAATAGTAATGTGATGGTTAACTTTATGTGCCAATTTGGAGGGCCACTGTAACCAGACATTTGGTCAAATATTATTCTGGATGCTTTGTGAAGGTCTTTTTTTCTTTTTGAGATTAACATTTAAATCAATGGACTTTAAATAAAGTCATAATGTGGTAGAGTCCATCCAATCAGCTGAAGGCCTTAAGAGTACAAAGACTCCATGAGTAAGAAGTAATTCTGTCAGCAGAGTGCCTTTGGACTTAAGCTGAAATTCCTACCTGGTCTCCAGCTTGCTGACCTACTCTGCAAATTTTAGACTCACTAAGTCTCACAAATGAATCAATTCCTTAAAATCAATCAATTAGTCTCAACCTACGGATAGGTAGGTAGGTAGACAGACAGACAGAAATTACATATGTACACACATGCTTTTAGTTCTGTTCTCCCGAGAGCCCTAACACAAGTAGCTATGGAAGCGACTCTCCACTAGAGATGAGGGGAAGGAGAAGACCACAGAAGAGCAGAGTGGTTACAGCTGACAGATAATTTTGAAAAGACTTGATGGAGATCTTGCAGACTATCTACTCAAAAATCATTCACTAGTCTTCCTCTATTATAGAGATTGGAACATTAAAATAAAGTTTCCAGCTTTCTGTGCAGCTAAGGAGTAGTGACAGAGCTGTGGCCAAAATTCTTGAGAAGCATCTCCTTCTCAAATATAAAGATAAAGCCTCACTAAGAGAAGCACTATATTCTTACCATTCTCCCTGCCTGGAGCACTAGGATTTAGATGTAAAAACAGTGCCTGGAACAGTTCTTCAGCTCTGTTACTTCCACTGCCATTCCCAGTATTCCTTCCATACACAAATATTCTAAGTGAGAAAGCATAATTTGACTTCTTCGGCCTATTTGTATTGAAAGCTGAGAAACTTAACTTCGTATTAAGTGTTATTATATACAGACCTTTTACATCTTACGCTGTATTCAGTTGCCACTGAAGATACATGGGGTCTGCAATGGGAGGGACTTGGAATAGAAAAAGTCTCTGAAAGTAATGATGCACTGGCAACTATAACGGAATTACAAAAGAAGGCTAGAAGACATCCTTTAAAAACAGTGCCTTTGAAAATATAGCCTGGATGATTTTATGGCATTCCACTTTAAAGATAGGAGTTAATATAGAACAGTGCTCTATATCATCTGTCAGACACTAGTGAATTTAAATTTTTATCTCAGCATATTTTTGGCATTTATTACAATAGAGCATTAAAGAATGTTATATAAAATTACTGTGTAATAAAACCCTACAAACAAAGTATTAAGAAGGAATTTATTGGTCAAGTTGATGAAAAATGTACATGAAGTTTCCAAATCACCTACCAAATTTTTAAGTCAAAAGTATCATACCTTGGGCCTCCCTGGAGATGCAGCAGGTTAAGCGCAGCAATATGAAGCTATCCAGAGCCACTGCAGCACGAGTTCAATCCCCAGCCAGGGAGATTCCTACATGGCCCAGTAGACCTCTTCTGCCTTGCCCGCTGCTCCCCTCAGCAGTGTACTTCAGTCAATCTGCCTGTTCTGCTCCCTACTCTGTCTCTGGTGAATCCTCTCACCACCCCATACCTCTGGGCTATACCCCAGCTTGTATGCATAAATAAATAAATCTTAAAAAAAAGAAAAAAAAGTATCATACCTTTAAGGTTACCAATCACACACCTCTAAAAACTTTACTTTCTCTAGATCTACCTATAAAAAGAAGAATCAGGGTCTCCCTGGTGGCATAGGGGTTAAATCCCAGAACAAGCACCCTATCATTGCTGTGGCCTGAATTCAATGGCTTGCCAGTGAGCTAACCCACATATGGTATAGCAGATCTCTCCTGTCTCTCCCACTGCTCCCCTCAGCAGCATATTTTACTGGATCCACCTGTTCTGCTCCCCACTGTGTCTCTGGTGACTCCTCCCACTCCACCCCTGCACCTCTAACCTACACCCCAGCTCTTCTATGCATAAATAAATAAATAAACTTAGGGGGGAAAAACAAAGCTATCAAATAATGTTTTCAAGTTCTGTTTACCTTTTTTCTCTCCAGTGAAGGGCACATAGTCTTCCCTGTCCTTATGCTCCAATGCTTCCTTCTCCAGATATGAAAGAAGATGTTCTCTATCAAATGGCCCTGTAGCAGACTTTGATGTCTGGTTCTTCTGCCGGAATCCTGCAGGGAGTAGAGCATTCTACAAAGAGAATGGATCAGCCATTATGTCCACGAAGAATACCAGAGCTATATGCATCCATAGATTAATCATGTAAGAATTCTAGATTAGAATGTGAAGTTGGGTCCTCCCTGGGGAGCACTATGAAGCTATCTGCAGCCACAGCAGCACGAGTTCAATCCCTGACCAGGGAGCTTCCCGCATGGCACAGCAGACCTCTCCTGCCTCGCCCGCTGCTCCCCTCAGCAGAGTACTTCAACAGATCCACCTGTTCTGCTCCCGACTCTGTCTCTGGTGAATCCATACATCACCACACACCTCTGGCCTACACCCCAGTTCTTGTATGCATCAATAAACAAATCTTAAATTAAAAAAAAAAAAGAATGTGAAATTGGCATTAAGTACTTTGTTCCAGAATTTTAAGGCTGCAATGTAAAAGAGTTCCAGTTTTTTTTTTTAATTAGGCATAATCGACTTACATTATCATTAAGAAACAGGCACACACAGTGCCTCTTTTCAGAAAATATTGAACTAGCATGAACGCCCTTTTTTTTAAAAAATATTCTGGTATGGTAATTAAAAAATGATGTTTAGTCACTGCTCAGCATATAGGTATATACAGAAAATCTATTACAAAAAATATTAAATGACTGAATACATCATATTCTATCATAATGACTTCCATTTCATTGTAAAGACTTTCTCATGCTAAAAAACATGCATACCAGATAGCAGGGTATAAGGAGATCAGTGTTTGTTTATGTTTAAATACAATGTGAAAGGTTCAACTTCTTTGTGTATGTATGTATGTATACATCAGCACTAGAATGTATTTGCAAAAAGCACCCTCACTGCTACTCATGCACCAAGGCACTCTTGTTCCTGGATTTCCATGTGCTTACAAGTCTTTTTGAGTGCATGGGGCACCTGACAGTGGGCAGGAGTGGGAGGTGATGGATTAAAGTTGTCTCCTGTAGTCTCTACTCTGAATTTTCACTAAGATGAGGGATCACTAAGACCAGGAATAACAAGAGTGACTAGACAATGTGGGTTCGATCCTTTTACTTTCCAAAAGCCAAAGAGGAGATGTCTAGTCTATTCTTGGGTTTTCTTTTCCTTTGAAAGTGTGAGGCAACCACAGAAGTCATATAAAAAGGCCCGCCTTCTTCTGTAACACCTCCCAATACTATCAATAATGCTCAATCTTATGGGTGTTACAATTTTTCATTATTGAGGGTGATATTATATGGAAAATGGCAATAGGAAACAATCACTTTATAACTAGAAAATACAGCATTTTGATTTTGGTCCTTTGTTGAGATCGGTAATAATTTTCATAAAGTTCACTTTTGGGTTCTTTATGTGATGGTATTCATTGTAAAGAGAGCTCACCTCTAAGATGAAAAATAAAGGAAATTTGCTTCTAGCCCTGCACCAAGACTTATTTTTTATTAATTTATTTATTTTTATTTATATCCTTTACATTACTGTGTATCGCCATAGGTTTCCCACTACCAAGTCACCTGTGAACCATCACCATAGTCCCTTGTGCTCTTTTCTCCCTGTTTTGGTTTCTCTTCCTCCCCCTCCCCTGCAGAATGTCTCTTATTTATGGTTGCCTGTTAGTTTTTGTTTTTGTTTTGTGTGTTATTTTCTCCTCCTGATCTCTTATTTGGCTCCCCTTTATTCCCCCTATAAATGAAACCATTTGATATTTTTCTTTTTCCATCTGGCTTATTTCGCTGAGCATGATCCCTTCTAGCTCCGATGAAAAAATAAACATCAAGGCCTTTTTAATATAAAATTGTCTCTGGGCACATAAAAATAGAAATAAAAGACTTCTACTCTTAGACTACGAATCAAGACACAAATCTACATGAAGAATTCATTCCCAATCAACCCAAGTCCTATTCATTTCTTCTTCCTAAAAAATTCAGTCTGTTTACTATTCTCCATCTCCTACACCATTACTTTGGTCCACACTAAGATCCAAACTTGCCTGTAATACTATTGCACATTAGTTTCTCAACTGTTCTTCCTGGATTATGGATCAGTTGCCTGATACTCTTTACTTCTCACTACCCCTGCCCCAACAATGTGTTATCCTAGTCTCATCTCATACCCCCTTCTCCATTCTAGTCACATTAGCCGTTTCAGTCACTTCCCTTATAGTGGCCATAGGCCTTCCCTGCAATGTTCTGTCCATCTTTTGCTGCTAATCGTTTCTCAGTCAGCAGCTCCCTTCCCCCAAGGAAGTCTTTCCTGACTTCCAATTATATGCTCTTTATCAATATGGCAGGACAATGATTAACATCTAACGCCTCACACTCCTACCAGCTTCTATCAGGAAGGCTAAGACCACATTTGTTTTTCTCACTTTTATATCCCTAAACCTAGCACAGTCCCTGTGATCTAAACGTTGTTCCCAAATATTTACTGAAGAAAGATTTGAGAAGCCTTTAAAAAAAATGCTCATTAGGGGATCTCCCTGGTGGGACGCACAGGGGTTAAGTCTCAGCACTATCAAGCTATCACCAGCCACTGCAGCATGAATGTGATCCCCATTCCTGGCCAGGGAGCCAACTCACATGGTGCAGCAGACCTCTCCTGTCTCACCCACTGCTCCCTTCAGCAGTGTATTTCAGTAGATCTGCCTGTTCTGCTCCCCACTCTGTCTCTGGTGAAGCCGCTCACCTTCCTGTACCTCTGGCCTATGCCCCAGTTCTTGTATGCATAAAAAACAAAATGTTTTAAAAATATGCTCATTAAAGCAAATTAATAAAAGTTACTTTCCTTCACCATCATTAGACTTACATGTATGTGTTGTACTTCATAATGGCAGTGGTGGAGCTATATTATTTCCTTCTGCTCAAGCCCATGTCAAACATCCAGGTTTTAAATTACGTTAGTGGGAATTCTAGTTCCTTAAGTATAGTCACTGACAATAAATGAATGACAGTTATCTGTTGGCTTTGGAGACTATAAACTCATGAACCAAGCTTCAACACAGGAGTACCTTAATCAAGTAAGTTAATGGATCGCAATTAAACAGATAAAAATCTCATTAATGTGACTGTCACTAAAAAGTACATGTTCCCTTCAGTGGAACTTTGTTGTAACAATTTGTTCCCAGCCTGCAAAACGGAAAAATAGTTTTTGCCTAGGTTGGCCATCTTTTTTGGAAATAGATGTTTGGAGAAAATGTAGTAAGTTAGCTAATAAATATACTGATACAGCATATGGAAAGTAAAATGGCCCTCTAAAATGTAGTAAGGCAACATAAACAACCTTTACCTGCTCTTCTTTACCTACCTTCTGAGACTTTGTGAGTTACAGTGGCATTTCTCTGACTGAAATAACTGCTTCTCCTTTGCCCTCTTATCTGGTTCTTTTTTTAAAAAGATTTATTTATTTATGCCTACAAGAACTGGGGTGTAGGCCAGAGGTGGGGTGGGGAGTGAGAGGACTCACCAGAGACAGAGTGGGGAGCAGCAGGTGAGAGAGGAGGGGTCTGCTGCACCATGTGGGTTAGCTCCCTGGCTGGGGATAGTGCTGAGACTTAATCCCTTGCACGCTTGTCTGGTTCTTTACCGATACTCTTTCCAAAACATCTTTCCAAAAAACATCATTGTTCTTTTAGTATTAAATAATAATAGTATCTGAGATTGGGGAAGTTGGAATACATCCCAGGTTAGAACTCATGTCCCTATACAACAGGTCATGGATTTGCAAATAGGTAAATATAAATTATCAACTTCTAGACCTATAGCAGGGGGCATGCGTTAATAGAGGACAACTACAGTTTAACAGAAAGATCAAAGGGCTCAATTAGATAATGAGGGATCCACCTGCAATTCATTCTCTAATTATAATAACTGAGGCTAGTCGCCTAAATTTTATTTTCCATCTGTAAAACACTAAACCAATGTTTAGTGTCTCCCAGGGGATTTCTGACAATGTCTAAAGATGTTTTTGGTTGTTACCACAAGAAAAAGGAGTATTAACCATTTTTATTTTTTGTATTTTATGATGTTGTGACATCTTGGGGGACTTGCTAACCCTGGAAAGACTGCCCCTCTCAGTCTGGGTTTGGTAAACAACTCCCCCCACCTTCAGTGTGGCTTTCATACATACCTCAACAATCCAGAGCTCCCCAACCACTCCCTTTATCTCTCATATATCATGTCAGTATTTCCTCTGCCTAGGGCCAAGTATTGGACAGCTAGAGACCATCCTGTGGCCCAAAGCCCACTGAAATTATTTAAACTACTCAATCCCAAAGTTGCACAAATTTGTATACCCTGCCTCACCTGTTCCTCCCTTGGATACCACAATAAAAATTCTGGGCACTATGTTTATTCCTTGCTCCTTTATCTCCTACCTAAGTCAAGTATTTCCCTTGTATAGCTTGGTATGCCCACTGCTGCTGGGAACTATAAGTAATAAAAACTCTTCTGGCAAGGTAGCTGTCTCCATGTATCTTTTTACCATACCCAATAAGACAAAATCCCAGGTGCATTTTAAACAGGGTTTTTGACATGTAGTGAATGGAGGCCAGGGATGTTGCTAAACAACCCACAATGCAGAGGACACTACAAAAGCAAGGAATTTTCCAACCCAAAATGTGAACAGTGCCAAAGCTGAGAAGTCCTGAACGATATTCCATCCAGTTCTACAGCCAACAAGCTGAAAAGAAATTGATGTGATGTGATCAAAAGAATGTTATCCTGAGTTAACCCTTAAATTTCCTATGACAAATATGATTAAGGGATTTGATCTACAGAACAGGCATGCTATCCAAAATGATAAAGTAATACTGAGAAAACGAGTGTAATTTTCAATAGATATACTCTAGCAGGAAACAAACGTGTGGTAGTTAACAAGAACAATGTTAGAAAACAAGCTGCACTTTAAATCAATGTCGTGGCATAAAGAAAAATGTGATAAAGACAACTAGCAAATAACCACTATCTTCAGATTAGGGAGCTATAATCTTTGGTTTCTCCCCTCACTGTCTCTCACCCCCCCACCTAATACATAGCAGGGAATAGCAACTCAAGGGTCAAATTATACTTTTGTATAATTTATAACAATATCCATTTTTCAAATTAAATCACATGTAAATACATACGCGATATAAATATTCAGGTCTGCTCTACAGTGGACTGCAATACTGCCGAGGGCCTACTTAGATCTATTCTACCAAGGACTAGAAACTTACTCAATTTGGTCAGCATCTTTCAGAATGGTAACAATCAGATTTAACCTCCTAGAGATACTCTACACTGGTGTCATACTGATTTTGAGTTCTGAAAGAGAAAGAAGTTGGTATACACCAAAGAGCTAATTAATCATATGCTGCATTTTACCAAAAATGATTTTACCAAAAAAAGTTTTCAGGAGAGAAAATTTCAGATGCTTGAAAATAAGAATGTTAGAGAACACAGTTTAGAATAGTCATGTCAAATAACAAAACAAAAAATAAGATTAAAAAAAAATTAAAAACAGATTTTAAAGAAAGAACAGAAATAAAAGTGTGTAAAGATATGGAGGCAGAACTGAAGAAAGCAAAAAATTCATTTGGCTCAAAGGAGAGAAGGGGATGAGTATGCCAGGAACACTTCATGAAAAAGCTAACTGCTCTAAGGCAGCTACTTAGCTTTAAAGGTTCTGAGAAGTTATTTCATTTCTTTTCATTAGCTAGCACCAACCTCAGGGTCAAGGTCATCCAGCACAGTTTCCAGTTGTTTCAGTTCTACTTCTGAAAGATTCTCCAGGAGCTCATCTTCATCAAGGTCCTTGTACTTTTCTAAGTCCTTCCGGAATGACAGGGCCATGATGTGCAGTGCAGGGAGTCACTGAAGCTTTGCTATTCAGTTCAGTCAGAAGATTTCTACTTTTTCTTAAAGCTATGGAGAGAAAGAAACACAACCATTTAAAATGATGAGTCATCGCCCCTACTTAGATATATTACTAGGTTAAATAAAATGTAATTTCCTTGTGTCATATATTCTTTGACCATATATCACACACTATACCTTGTCTATGGATGATTTAATGCCTTCACCTTTTTATCTTTTGTTGATTGAAAAAAATTAACTGAGGAAAAAGGGGAAGGGAGGAATAAAATTCAAGTCCATTAAAACAGCTACTTGATAGAATTTGGGATGAATGGCCATACACCACTGGAAATTTGTTTTTGAAAATGTGCATAAGTAATAATTTAGAAAAGGCTATCTTTTTAAAGGAAAAAAATACAGAGTTCTGAAAATGTTTTAGTAAAATAATCAGAATCCTGTAGGGACATGTCACCCACTGACTGGCAAGGTTGATCTCGAGGGCATGATCACAGGGAAGGACCTTCACCGTTCCTCTCTGTGTGGTGCTCTCCCAAATAGCTAGGAGATGACTCAACCGGCGCCATCTTTCCAGATACAGCAGGATTTGTCCTATATATAGGAAAGGAAACTTAAAGTTAAGTTCCACAGAGAGTATAAAGTAAAAATAAAGTATTTCTTTAAATGCTTGCCATATATGTGGAACACTTGCCTCATAAAATGTTCCTATGTGCGCAGTGCATAATCCTTACACTCAGTGCTTCAGTTCAATTTTCCTTGGCTGCAGAACAGTCATACTTCAAAGTTTGGATATATTTTCTCTGGGTATATTTCTTTTACTATCCCCTTCCCTCAAGTTTTTCCAACTTAACATTTCAACTAATATATTTTCCTCTTCAAACATTTTATGGATCCTTTGATATGTCTTCATCTCCTAAGAAGAAAGGTAAGTTCACCACAGGGGTCTGTCAGCTAGTGGCCTGACTGGCAACCACCTGGGTCCAATAACGAGCAAATTAACAGAACTGTGCTTACGCAGAGGTTAAGTTGCAGGCAATTTGAGTAACTGCTCAACACAGGTCTGGCTTACACCTATTCTGCTGGCACCTCATCGAGTTTGGTAGTTATCCTTAATCTTTTCCAGGTTTTCGCAAACAAATTATTGTTATCATTGTCATTTCTAAGTTATCAACCTCCATTTGCATTTCCAACTTTAAGAATTGCTTATCTTTATTTTTTTTTAAATAATTTATCTTTATTTTTTAATTTTTTTTTAAAGATTTATTTATTTATACATACAAGCTGGGGTACAGGCCAGAGGTGTGGGGCAGCGAGAGGGTTCACCAGAGACAGAATGGGGAGCAGAACAGGCAGATCAGAAATACACTGCTGAGGGGAGCAGCGGGCGAGGCAGGAGAGGTCTGCCGCGCCATGTGGGATTCTCCCCGGCTGGGCGTCGAACTCACGTCGCCGCTGCGGACAGCTCCACAGCACAGCGCTCAACCACTGCGCCAGCAGGGAGGCCCTATCTTTACTTTTTTATAGATGCTTTTAATATATTCTGGATGCAAACTTTTGTCAGTTATATGTAAAAATAATTCCATTTCCGTTCAAATCTTACTTGCTTATTACGGTATATGTATGCTACATGAAATAATTTCTAAGTGATTTTTGTTCAGTATTTTAAGAAATTTACTTCTTTAGCTTGTTTTTTTTCTGTTCAAAGCAGTGGAGAAACTTTTCCTTTGGCATCCAAGTATAAAATGTGCCAAAAGGCAAGAACTTCCAGGTAATACAGCAACATTTTCCAAAAGCTTCAGTTCTGCTTCCATAGAAATCAAAACCAATTGGTACCAATAGTGTTCTTTCCTCAGGTATTTAGATTCACTAATGTGACTGTACCTTTCCTCTCAACTCTCATCCTTTGTTATGGAATGTCTGTGACCTGACAATGTCATAAGCATTAGTAGAAACACCTTAAAAACTCCTTGGAAAAGCAGCTCTGGGAGCAGCGCTTTGCTTTTACTGTCTGTCCCAGAAATGACCTGTCCTCTCTTACTTGTCCTTTGACATCTGTCTACTAGAAGGGCAACAAATTCTGAAGGGTAAAGAGGTGAAGCCGGTCTGGCAGAAAAGTATTTTAAAACTATACTGTGTGTAAGGAACATGGGTTCTATTTTTCCACCTTCCTGCCACCAGCCTCTGCAGTTGACACCTGCAGCTTTGTTTTCCTCCCAGGTTTCATTACCCACACGTGATAACGTGTTACTGCAAAAAGCATTTAGGAGCAGGAGCACCTATAATAACAGAGACCAGGACCATGAAGTGGGAGACTGCAGAGATGGTGGGGGGAGGCTGTTGGTTAGGAGGCTCAGATGCTGTCTACCTATCCAGTCCCCTGCTGCAGCATTAAAGGCATGTCACATATACTGATGGCTCCAAGATTCTTTTTCTGTTTGCTGGAATCAACCATGAACCGGCCTGGCTTGGAAAGGTTACAAAACAACACTGTGTTAAAAGGAAATTTTTGCAACCCCCAAACTAATGTAAAATACATTTTATAAAAAAGAATGATAATTTACACACATGGGGTAGTTTGAGCACAATAGTCTCAGTCATTAAAAAGAATTTTTGTATATATGCAAAAGCATTTTCTCAGACAAGTCAGACAAACATTAAGGAAGAAAAAGAAAAGTTTTATTTATTTATTTATTTATTTTTAAGATTTATTTATTTATGCATACAAGCTGGGGCACAGGTCAGAGGTGTGGGGAGGTGAGAGGGTTCACCAGAGACAGAGTGGAGAACAGAACAGGCAGATCGACAGAAATACCCTGCTGAGGGGAGCAGCGGTCGAGGCAGGAGAGGTCTGCCGGGCAATGTGGGAGTCTCCCTGGCCAGGCATCGAACTCGCGTTGCCGCTGCCGACAGCTCCACAGCACAGTGCTTAACCGCTGCGCCACCAGGGAGGCCCAAAAAGAAAAGTTTTAAATTTGAAATTCTGGTATGTTCAGACTTTGGTTTTTATCTTTAACTCACCTTTTAGGAGCAGTGGTTTTCAAGAGTCTTAGAATCCCAGAAGGGTTTCTTAAGACAATTCCTGGGTCCTATCCCCAAAGTTCCCTGATTAAGACTGGGATGGAGTTTAGAATCTGTATTTCTTTTTTATAATATTATATTTATTTTTGCATAGAAGAACTAGATGCAGGTCAGAGGTACAGGATGGTGGTGGTGAGAGGACTCACCAGAGACAGAATGGGGAGTAGAGCAGGTGGATTTACTGAAATACACTGCTGAGGGGAGCAGCGGGCGAGACAGGAGAGGTCTGCTGTGTCATGTGAGAAGCTCCCTGGCCCGGGATCAAACTCATGCTGCAGTGGCTGCGGACAGCCTCATAGTGCTGAGACTTAATCTGTTGCACCACCAGGGAGGCCCCTGGCTGACGTACTTTAAATTTTAGTGTTTTATTTGATTAATAAAAAAAATTAATGGCCATAGTCTACATCTTTTGGTTCACTCACACCAAAGCACTGCAGTAGGATTTCAAATGCAATGTTTACATTTATATTTACCATTGCACCAGTACCAGATGGAGCTATTTTAATTGTCTGACAAATATAGAAAAACCTTAATGATGTATTTGCATAAAAAAATGATGGAGTACTATGTAACAAAAAATTTCTCTGAGATTCAAACAGAAAAATGGTGGGAAAGTTAAGTTTGCACATGGCAGACAGTAGGACAGGCACAGTGAACTCAAAGAGAACTTTGCACTGAAGCAATCAGGACCATTTAATGGCATCACTTTTTGTGAAAATTATCAGTTAACACTAACATTCACAATAACTGCTTCCCTTTTAAGGGGTATGTCTATAAATCATGTAAGTTTGATACACACTATTCTATTTAACCAATCTCCACTTATTTTCTTCCAATTTCACATTTTTCAGAGAGAGCAAGCTCTTGATACTGACTATGTCAAAAAAAACAAACAGGAATTACATGACTCAGAGATATGTTCTCTTAACATATGAGGTGCTAACCACAATTCAATAGGGCAGGCTCAGAATCATTAAACTCTTAACTGTTCTCTCTTTAAGGCATACATGTAATCATGTTCTCTGATTAAAACCTTTATATAGGGGTTTCTGCTGGTTGTCTCAGCACTATGACACTTTCGACAGCCACTGCAGCACGGGTTCCATCCCCAGCCAGGGAGCTAACTCACATGGCGCAGACCTCTTCTGACTCGCCCGCTGCTCCCCTCAACAGTGTATTTCAGTAAATTGGCCTGTTCTGCTCCCCACTCTGTCTCTGGTGAATCCTCTCACACACACACCCCCCACACCTCTGGCCTAAATCCCAGTTCTTGAATGCATAAATGGAATCAATCTTTTTTAAAAAAAAACCTTATATAGACTCATTATTACCTACAACAAGGTTAGACAAACCAGTGTCAACAGGTCAAATTCTACCTGCTGCATATTTTTGTAAAATTTTTATCAGAACACAGTAACATTCATTCAAGTATTGTTCACAGCTGCTTTTTTACTACAATGGCAAAGCTGAATCAAAGCAACAAAGACCAGATGGTCTGCAAAACCTAAAATATTTACTATTTGGCCTTTTACAGAAAAAAGTTTGCCAACCCCTGACCTACAAGATAAAGTCCAAATTCCTCAGCATGAGATAAACAGTTCACAGCCTGGTCCAGCTAGCTTTCCAGTATTATCTCCAGCTGCTCTCCATCACACAGCCTATACTTCAAAGAAGCCAAAAATGTTCAGCCTTATATGCCTTTGCTTATGCCATTCCCTCTCTAGAGTTAGTGCTTTCTGTCTCACCTGTCTCTGCCCTCAATCAAACCCCTACACATTCTTCAAGGCATATCTTGCCCGAAAATTTTCCTGGTCTTCATTCTCACCCATAGGCAAGATTAATAGTGTCCTTATCTCTGCTGCCATTATCTGTGCAAATATCTCTCTTAATTCATAGGCTGAACATAAATAAGTATCTTCAAAACTTAAGATTTATAACTGATATTAACACATAATGGTAAGAGAATGTTTCCCAAAGAAGCATATAAAGTAAGTTGCTACAGACTGGTGGTAACATAATTAAAGAAAGAAGGCAATAGCATGCAGGTGTAAGTAAATGGGTTTCATCAAGTAGGATCTGCCATGTTCTTGAAGCACACGAGATGCAGGGTGTCCTGACCAGCAAATGTGACTGGTTAGTTCTCATTAATTTACTGACCTCCAGGTGACCAAAGCCTGATGTCATTCAACATTAACATTACCCAATTTCTTTCCCTCCTTCTCCATGCTTACCAACTAATCTTCTAATTTAAACTTGACTATTCCCATAGCTTTCCCCAATTTAATAAATTGACATTTTAGCTTATGTACCAGTGTTTTATGAGAGCAGTCTCTTTTTAAGATAAACTCATGCCATTTATGGGAACATAGATCGAGTTGGAAGGCATTATGCTAAGTAAAGTAAGTCAGAAAGAGAGAGATAAATACCGGATGGTATTACTTACAGGTGGAATATAGAGAAACCAAACAAAGTTTGAGATAAAGTCAAACTTAAAAAACAAATCCTTGAAAGCTGACTAGAGGGGGAGGGCTGAGAAAGTGGGGAGGGAGGACAATGGACCATGGTGGTGGACTATGGCTGTTTGGGTGTGGGTACACTAAGGCAGTAACACTTGAAGTAGGGGATAATCCCAAAATACAAATAACAATGTAAATTAACATTACCTCAATGAAAAATAAAAATGATATTAAACAGCTATTATTGGGGCCTCCCTGGTGGTGCAACGGGTTAAATCTCAGCCTATGAAGCTATCCACAGCCACTGCAGCACGAGTTCGATCTCTGGCCAGAAAGATTACCACATGGTGCAGCAAACGTCTCCTACCTCACCCGCTGCTCCCCTCAGCAGTGTACTTCAGTTGATCTGCCTGTTCTGCTCCCTGCTCTGTCTCTGGAGAGTCCTCTCACCACCCCACGCCTCTGGCCTACACCCCAGTTCTTGAATGCATAAATAAATCAATCTTTAAAATAAAAACAGCTATTATTGACAGATTGCAGTCAGGTCTCTGCAGGGGCAAAACTGAGGACCACCTGGGAAATCCTATCCCAGGGCGAGCTGCCACTGCCAGTTAACTCTTAAAGAGAGCCTCTATGTCAGAACAAGTCAATGATAATGCTGTGTCAGAGGTCATCATTTGCCTGTTTCCCTTGCTAAACTCTATAAACCCTTTGAAGGGCAAACATTCTCTCCCAACCCTCATTCCTTATTAGGTTGTCATCACCAGGTACAGAACCTAGTGGTACATAGTTAAGCCAAAGTTGATTTAATCAGGTCACAGATCAGTCTCTCCTTTTCCTTTGATGGTTCCCTCTTCCTCGTTCAGAGAGCCAGTGTCCTCTTGCTCCCTAACTCTATTCCCCTTACAACTAAAAAGTTACTGACACTTAGTCTTTGATATTTCTGTTAATTCTTTGCAGTCAATGCACTATTCACCTTCAGTGTCAACTCATTTGTTTGATATTCTGAGTTCTATTTCTAATCTTCCTCAGTTAAAACAAAACGAAAAACACAATCGGTCATCAGACTTCTGAAATTAAATGCAGGCACACCTTAGAGGTATTTTGGGTTCAGTTTCAGACCACCAGAAAAAAGTGAATATCCAATAAAATGAGTCACATAAATTTTTTGGTTCCCACTGTATACAAAGTTGTTTATACTGTAGCACAGTCTCTTAAGTGTGCAATAGCCTTATAGCTAAAAAAAATACATACCTTAATTACAAACTTTATTGCATAAAAATGCTAACCATCATCTGAGCTTTCAGTAAGTCATAATCTCTTTGCTACAAAACTTCAATTTATATTTAAAAAAGTGCACTATCTGTGAAGCACAACAAAACAAAGTATGCCCATATAAGCAACATAATCTGGTTTTCTTTTTTAAAGATTTATTTTTATTTTTGCATACAAGCTGGGTGCAGGCCAGAGGCATGGGGTGGTGAGAGGGTTCACCAAGACATAGTGGGGAGCAGAACATGCAGACTGACCAAAATACACTGCTAAGGGGAGGAGCAGCGGGCAAGGCAGGAGAGGTCTGCTGCGCCATGTAGGATTCTTCCGAACCAGGCATCGAACTCGCACAGCAGCTGCTGACAGCTCCACAGCGCTGCGCTTAACCCACTGCACCACCAGGGAGGCCCTGATCTGTTTTTCTTTTGGCTAGAGAAATGTTTCTTGCTCAGAGAGCACCAAGACTGACTCTTCAAGTGTGGTAGGCATAAGGTTGTGCATCTTTCTTCACTGGCTTCTGCTAGACCCCCTCAGTACTGAACTAACATGACCCAAAAGATCAAAGATTTTCTTCTGTCTCAAGATTTTCAGATGATTATCTGTTTTCCAATATATTTACTGTTCATTCAAGTAGTTTTGAACATTTCTGGTACCAGGAATTGACTTGTTCTAGGAATGGATGAAAGCAGTATAAAGGCAAAAATTCTTCGGTCTGATTTATTTTAAAGGTGGCACATGGGCAAAACACAATGAACAAAGAAACAATATCAGCTAGCAACAAATACTGTAAGGAAAACCCAGAATAATGCTATGAGGGAGGTGAGGGTAAGGACAGTTACTTTAAGTGGTTCAGAAACCACTGTTTAAGCTGTTCAGAAAGGCAACTTCTGAGCCAAGACATACGGGTCCCTGGTACAGAGTAGCACTCCCAGTCCAGGACTCTGCGCTAACAGCACCAATCAAGGTAAGAAACATGGTGCTTTGCCGAAAGCTGTACCTGGGGAGATGGAGAGAAGATAAACCTATTTTGGAAGCACAGGAAAAATAACTTGTCCACAATTGGTTGTGAGGGGATAAAGACAAGAGAGGCACTAAGAAATGACTCCTGTATTAATTTCAGCTAGTAATTAATGATATTTTTTATTCCATACACCTACTTTTTTTTTTCGGCTGAAGAACTATATATGCACCTATGCCATCTATACTTCTAAGCCTGATTTTAAAATATTTCTTGGTTAATATTTTCATAATTGCCTATTCTGGCATCCAGGTTGTGAACTACTCTAGTG
This sequence comes from Scalopus aquaticus, assembly GCA_004024925.1. Taxonomy (NCBI): domain Eukaryota; kingdom Metazoa; phylum Chordata; class Mammalia; order Eulipotyphla; family Talpidae; genus Scalopus; species Scalopus aquaticus. Next base: position 63,423 of record PVIJ01009425.1, read on the forward strand.
CAATTTATGAAGAAATCTATAACAACAACCACCAATTTAACTAAACAAATAAATGAACCAACTGAATATCACTGAAAAAAGTAATTGCTGGCTATGTCCACTACTATATTTGTAGGCTGAAGCAAAGTATGTGTCTTTGTTAATACCATCCTAAAATTACATTTTGCAAAGAGCTGGGTCTAAAATGAAAACAATTTGTTGTGATTGTTTTAAAAACCATACAACTGGGGAGGCCCAGTCAGCAGCGGTGAAGCAAGTTCGACGCCCGTCTGCGGAGATTCCCACATGGCACGGCAGACCTCTCCTGTCTCGCCCACTGCGCCCCTCAGCAGTATGTTTCTGTCAATCTGCCTGTTCTGCTCCCAACTCTGTCTCTGGTGAACCCTCTTGCTGCCCCACACCTCTGGTCTGTACCCCAGCTTGTATGCATAAATAAATAAATCTTTAAAAAAAACGAAAATCTGGGCCTCCCTGGTGGCGCAGCGGTTAAGTGCTGGGCTGTGGAGCTGTCGGCAGCAGAGATGCGAGTTCGACGCCCAGCCGGGGAGAATCCCACATGGTGCGGCAGACCTCTCCTGCCTCGCCCGCTGCTCCCCTCAGCAGTGCATTTCTGATCTGCCTGTTCTGCTCCCCACTCTGTCTCTGGTGAAGCCTCTCACCACTCCACACCTCTGGCCTGTACCCCAGCTGTATGTATAAATAAATAAATCTTTAAAAAAAAAAAACAAAAACGAAAATCATACAATTATGTTTCTAACTTATTTTCAGTGCTTGTCAACTGTCAAAGAATGGTCAGGAATTTGGCATCCAGCAATCACAGTTTTCAAGTACATAGTTGATCCTTCCAACACCTAATCTGAGCTTCTCTCTTCTGGCAGCCCAGTTCTCTACCCTAGCTCAGCCCTACACTCCCACTGCTGTAACTTAATCATTATCAGTAACTATACCACTCCACCAACTTTCAACATCTTTGATTCCCTCTCTGAACTCTGGCTCACCCCCATCCCTGATTAAAACGAATTCTTCTCCTACTCCTCACCTGTACCAGGGTGGCAGATGAAGTGGGAGACCACATGAACTGGTCATATTTAAAATTTATCATGGCTAATGTCAAAGAGTGTGAATGAGGGTGCTGAGCAACTCCATTGCATCTCCCTAGTCCAGTCACTCTTCCATTCTTGTGTGACTATTTTACTTCTTTTTCCTCAAACCTCCAATAGTTCTCAGCCCTCACTCTCAAATGTAAATTCAACCTAAATATTTCACTGTGAATATAGAAAAAAATCATAAAAGGACACCTAAGCCCCCAACACTATACCTACTAACCTACCTGCATCTTTCACCATATACGCTATCTTCCCTCTTACTTTCATTACTCTTGTCTAAAGCCAATCACATCTCCTGTGACTGATCCCATCCTTACTCATTTATATCAGATCATTTCAGTAAGTACGCCCATTAGCATACAGAATACAATATATCTCCCAAATTAAAAACAAACTTTCCTTTGACTTCATTTCCCCTTCCTTCTTGGCTACTTAACCCTTCCATCTTGACACTACCCTACTTCTTGGCAAAAATCCTTTAAAACATTGGTTGCCCCAAGTTCTCTCCCTCTTATTCTCTTCTTCTCCCATTTTATTTTTGTCCCCAGTATTACATCCAAAACGATCTTGTCAGCAATGATCTACACAATGCCAAATCCAATGGTCAATTCTTAGTCCTCATCTTAAGAGACCTTCAGAAGTAGCCTATAACAGACCATTCCTTTCATCCTAAAATGCTTTCCTCACTTGGCCGTGGAGCTTTAGTTTATCCTGGTCCCCCTTATATCTTTGGCTGCCACTTCTCATTCTCTGCTGGTTCCTCCTCATTTTCCCTCTTTTAAAAAAAAATTTTTTTTTTAAATTTTATGCAGAGAAGAACTGGGGTGTAGGCCAGAGGTATGGGGGATGAGAGGATTCACCAGAGACAGAGTGGGGAGCAGAACAGGTGGATCTACTGAAATACACTGCTGAGGGGAGCAGTGGGTAAGACAGGGGAGATCTGCTGTGTCATGTGGGTTATTTCCCTGGCCAGGGATTGAACTGATGCCACAGTGGCTGGTAATAGCTTGAGAGCGCTGAGACTTTAACCCTTGCACCACCAGGGAGGCCTGCCTAGCTCCATATTTTTAAGTTTCTCATGTTAAATTACTGAGATCTAGGCTTTTTTCCTTCAAAATATATATAGTTGACCCTTGAACAAAGCAGGTATTAGAGATACCAACCACCGCTCCCCACAACTGGAAATTCATATGTCACTTATAGTCAGGCTCCCATAACTAGATTCTACATCCATAGATTTAATCAAATGACATCCGGGGTTGTTTAAATCCATGAATATGTAACATACGGATAGAAAAAAATCCACATATAAGTGAATCCATACAGTTCAAACCCATGTAGTTCAACATTCAACTACAGACTCACCAGCATAGCTAAATTTAAAAAGAATGACAATAGCAACTATTGACAAAAGTTGTTGACAAGGATACTCACAAATTGCAGGTAAACTAAAAATTTATCTGACCACTTAAAAAAACTATTTGGAGTATCTACTAAAATTAAACATACTCGGGCCTCCCTGGTGGCACAATGGATTAAATCTCAACCTATGAAGCTATCTGCAGCCACTGAAGCACGAGTTCAATCCCCAGCCAGGGAGATTCCCACATGGCGCCGCAGACCTCTCCTGCCTCGCCCACTGCTCCCCTCAGCAGTGTACTTAGTCGATCTGCCTGTTCTGCTCCCCTCAGTCTCTGGTGAATCCTCTCATCCCCCACACCTCTGGCCTACACCCCAGTTCTTATATGCATAAATAAATAAAATCTTAAAAAAAGTAAACATACCATAATTACACCACAACTTCTAGCTATACACCCAAAAGAAATGAGTGTTTATGTTCATAAAACAAGATATACAAAAATATCCATAGCAGCTTTATGCATAATATCCCCTAACGGTAAATAATCCAAATGTCCACTTCCAGGAGAATATACATATGAATTGTGGTATCATCACAAAATAGAATAGCACATAGTAATATAGGGCAACTATAGATATGTGCAAGAACATAAATGAATCTCACTGTAATATGTTGAAAGAAATATAAAAAAGTTACACATAAAATAACACATACTACATATTTTCACATATATGAAATTCAGGAACAAGTAAAACTAACCCAAGGGGGATAGAAACCAGAATAGCTATTGGAGGGTACTGATTAGGAAGGCTATCAGAGAATATTCTGGGAAGATGAAAAGGTACTGCATCGCCAATTGGGTAGTAATTACACAAGTATATACACATATGTAGAAAACTGATTAAGCTGTTCACTTAAGATTTTCTTCTTTAGGGCCTCCCTGGTGGCGCAGCGGTTGAGCACTGCACTGTGGAGCTGTCAGCAGCAGCGACGCGAGTTCGACGCCCGGCTGGGGAGAATCCCACATGGTGCGGCAGACCTCTCCTGCCTTGCCCGCTGCTCCCCTCAGCAGTGTACTTCTT